>JAEUWP010000237.1:0-96401 GCA_018524725.1 Podaxis mareebaensis | reverse complement strand
CTGCCACCATCGGGACTACCACCGTCGGGACTGCCACCATCGGGACTACCACCGTCGGGACTGCCACCATCGGGACTGCCACCGTCTGGACTGCCACCATCGGGACTGCCACCGTCTGGACTGCCATCATCGGGATTGCCATCGTCTGGACTGCCACCGTCGGGATTGCCATCGTCTGGACTGCCGCTATCGGGACTGCCACCATCTGGATTGCCGCCATCTGGACTACCACCGTCGGGATTGCCACCGTCTGGACTGCCGCCATCGGGACTACCGCCGTCGGGACTACCACCGTCAGGACTGCCTCCATCAGGATTTCCACCGTCAGGACTGCCTCCATCAGGATTTCCACCGTCAGGACCGCCGCCATTTGGGCAACACTGACACTGGCATGACTTTTGACCTGGATGCTTATGGCGCGCCTGGAGGCCGGTGATTTCCTGGGCACCATAATGTTCAATCAACGCAGCCAGATAGAATCCATGTTAAAGACCTACAGCATCACGAGCTTGTTTTTCCTGTTCACGTTTTTCGTAATACTCGTAGTAGACCCTTCTAGGATAGCGATGAGCTGGATGGACTGTTGCCTGAGTGTTCTTGGGAACACAACGCTTCGTTTTGTCTTCGTCGGGAATCGAAGACATGGCGACAGAGATGGATCGACCAAGGTTATCTTCAACATTGACTCTCCGCAAGATATCTGCGGGAGCACTGGAATCGACGTTTCCTCGGGTCGCAATAGATTGCGAGCGAGTTAGCCTGAATTGCTAGCTGAGAATATGTTCTGGTCGAAAAAACAACGTTACACATACCTGATAGGAGCTCCGTAACCAGAGGCAACGTTGAGGAGCAGAGTAGCGACGAGGACGGTAGTCGAAGAAATCATCTTTTTTATCAGCGGCTTGATGAAATGCAGGAATACGTCGAGGGGATTGTAACCAGTACAAAGTCGTATGTTCACCAGGAACAAGATGTGAAGACGTCGACTTGTGAAAGACGGAGCTCTAAGGCAACCTGCGCCGAAGAGGAGTGAATGTGAGCACTGCTGAGGAAACTGGAATGCATAGGATCGAGTTTATATACAAGGACCAGCTTCGTCCCCTCGGAAACAAAGGGCTATTTTGGCTGATTGCTGGTCGTAAGTGTATGAAGCAGGTAGGATCAGCAACAGGTGGTGTGACAGCGCCACTCTGGTTGTGCCCGTCCTAGTCGCTCATAGTGAGAGGCAACATCGATCAACGCGATCCTATTGTGGAGGGGAAGCCGAACTGCAATAATGGCGCTCGCAAGGCAAAGGCTGTCCGAGACTAAATTAGTCTTTCTGCGTGCCGCTCCAGCGAAACAATACGCGTGGTTGATCCCCCATATGTCTGAGATACCATGTCGACAGGGTCAATTATCACGTAGCCTGACTTTGGTTCACAGACCTTAAACGCGAAACTGTTGACGCCGGTGGTATCAAAGCACTTGATGGTGTTTCAACCCACAATGGAGACGTCGGCAGCATATTGTTACAGTCGTCCCGTTCAACGATCAACCGGTTATGACGAATACTTTAGTTGGAGGGGACTTGATAGTCTTGATTCATTCTAACACTCTACGAAGAGGCGGAAAGAAGATAATGAGCGATAAAATACACTGGACACCGGCCACGTACTCTTTTAGATGCACCATGCCATCTACACACTGGCGAGTTATTAGAGCTACAAGCATGTGGTAAGAGGGATGCACAATATAGCTTGAGTAGAAGTGAAGAAATATATCACGAACGAAAGCTAAGAAGGGCCGATGCCAGACCTTAACACGACAACCTGGACAAACAAACAAAAGGCTACAGCAAACATTCAAATATTCAGATACCATCACTATTTCAAGGAGCCCAGGACCCATTCCGAACGCTCAGGCTGGTTTTTAGCCGCCGATAAATCACACAACTTTATCTATTCCTGATTTACGGTCCACGGCACCTCTACGACACTCGGGATTCTGTGGATAAACTTAGAGATATCCATTAATATATGAAAATCAACGCATGCCTCGTCGCGCCTGGCATCCACTTCGTTAAATAGTATTTGGAGGAGGTATGTCCTCAGACATAGTCGGCAATCATCTCGTCTCGAGCTTGTAAACTCTGTAGCTCATCAAATTCACGGGCTTCAACGACCTCGTCGGCGACCTCCCTGGTCTCAAACATCTCCTTGCCTAACTCCCGAACCTCCAAGGCTTCATCTACCTCTCGGGTCTCCAAGACCTCCTCGACGTCTCGCACCCAGAAACTCATCATCGAAATCCCTAGCTTCTAAGTCGTCCTCCAACTCTCGGGCCTCCAAATCATCCTCATATTCCCGAGCCTCCAAATCCTCATCGTATTCGCGGGCTTCAATGCCATCGACGTCGCGTGCATCCAGTTCCCCCTCGTACTCGCGAGCTTCAACGTCCTCTAAATCCCGGGCCTCGAACTGTTCGTCATACTCGCGGGCTTCGACGTCCTCTAAATCCCGAGCTTCCAATTGTTCGTCATACTCGCGGGCTTCAACGTCCTCAAGCTCTCGTGTGTACAAGTAGTCTTCGTCAAATTCCCTTGCGTCGAGCTCGTCGGATACGTCCCGCGTATACTCGTATATTTCGTCTAATGCACGCTCGGAGAGTTCGACGTCCTCGCCAGCGAGTTGTCGGGCATATTCGTGGGTAGTATCTTCTTCGAGCGCACGGGCGTATACGCGAGGCTCTCCGAATGAGAGTGCACGAGCATCAAGTTCTGAATGTCTGTCCGCAAGTGCTCGAGCATATAGCTCACTGGACTGGTCCTGAGCAGCAGCAAGAGAAGACGAGGCCACGGAGTTCTAGCTCGTAATTGGAAGGTTGCTGGGAGGAAAGATGTGGGCGATCAAGCGACCGGCGCTACGATATAAAGTAAATTGCAGGTTGATCTCATGGTGCCGACTTTGTAACACTGTCGGTTGCTGTTAGAACACCTCCAGACGTGTAACACTTTTTCAGGGCCATACTGAGTAACTTGACGATGTGTAGTGAGTTCTTGGTCCTCAAACATTTGGTTTTGATGATTCTCTGAGTTGACGACCGGTCGGAATCAATTTAGGGATCGCCGAAGTCAAGAGATCAAAAATGGAGTAATCAGTGGTTCGAGTAGGGTTCCAAGGAAGTTGCTTGTCTACGCCCTGGGCACACTTCCTGTCAATGCATTGGGGATCTATCGTTTCTCGTGGTATTTCGGAAGTGGTCTACATATCGATGTTGTGAACTTCAAGCTTCGAACAAGGCCGTTGCCTGTGAATCCTTGCCGGCTATTTGTATACCCGGCCGACCTTTGCAAGTGCCTCTCTTCGCTTGACCTTTTTCGTCTCCGATCCGTTTGCCTTCTTATTCCCAAGCTTACCCACGGCAATGGTCATGGCTAGAAGATATCGATGATATGTTTGGAGAGGGTTGAGTGCGCACTGACCAATTTCTGCCATATTTATCATGAGCAGAGTTCAAAGCTTCCAATGTTCTGAAACACCCTTTCTCCAACTAAGATGTGGCCCTTTAGCAAGCAGAGACGCATCTCCGAAGAGGACCTCGGAGACCTGCATGGAAAAGTCGTGATCATAACTGGTGGATAGTGAGTGCACCACGGGGCGTCTATCTAAGGTTGATCAGAGTGCTCATGGCATGCACAGTTCTGGGATTGGATACACCACGACACAGTTCCTTGGTCGGAAAGGAGCCAAGGCAAGCTTGAGTACCTCTGATACTGCTCTTAACCAATGCTTTATCAACAGATTTACCTAGCGACTCGCAATGAACAGGGCACTAAGGAAGCGATGGAAAAGTTGAAGATGGAAGGACTTGGTGATGGGAGCCTTCACTGGCTCAAGCTTGATTTGGAAGACCCTCACTCTGCAAAGAGTGCCGCAGAGGAATTCCTGAAAAAAGAAGAACGCCTGGATATTCTTAGTATGTCAGATTTTGCACCCGTGATTCCGCTAAGTACTCAGCGTTCGTAACACAGTTAATAATGCTGCGAAGTGCGCCCATATTCTCCTGTAGGACAAAACGTGTCCAATTTATGCGTCGGTACAGGGCAACCGGACCTTCCAATGTGACGAAGGATGGATTGAGAGATTATATGGCTATCAAGTTCGTACCAAGCACCTTCATATAGATGCTCCTCCCATTGACCACGATCAGCTACCTCGGCCACTTCATCCTCACGGAAACCCTTTTACCCCTTTTGATTCAGACATCCAAACAAGAGGGCTCTGACGTTCGCATCATCAATGTCAGGTTTTAGTCACTCTGGTTACTCAAGATTAAGCTAAGCTAACACTAGCTTTTTCTCTTAGTAGGTTTCATCCAAGGGTCATGAGACTGCTACACCGACATCATTTGCAGGAAAGGACAATTTCAACAAATCGTACGGTACATCTTTCGTGAGTGATCTGTATACGTATGGTAGGCTCTCCATCAAACCTCTTGTTGTCATCTTATTGATACTGCATCCTTTTAGGCCTATCCAAGTTGGCCAATATTCACCACATTAAGCATCTGCAACGCCGCCTTAATGCACAAGATGCGCCAATCATCTGCATGGCTATTCACCCGGGGGGCGTCATGACTCCGAACGTGTTGAAATTCTTGAAGAACAGAGCCCCGGTCCTCAAGCAAATCTTCAGCCTCATTCTCCACCTAATCTTTGTTCCGATGAGGGAAGGCGCGATGAACTCTGCTTACGCTGTGGCTTCGCCTGAAGTCAAAACGAATGCGGAGAGGTTTAAGGGTGCTTATCTTAATCCTGTTGGTCAGATTGCGGATCCCTCGCCGCAGGCGAGAGATGAGAGGTTAGGGAATGAGTTGTATGTTACGACGTTGGAGATCTTGAAGGAACTGAAGCTGTGCGTTGATGATAACGCTTTGGGGTGAGTGTGATTAATCGTTGTTGGATATTGCCCGGTCTCACAGGTGGCAGAGCTACTTAAGGGTTTGATTCCCTGTATATCACTGTGAATCTGAATACGTTTTTTGGAAGTGTTCAAGAATCAGTTGTGTAGACGTCCACGACCATCGCCACGGAAAGCCCGGGAACTTATGTATGGGTGTGTATCTACGCTAAGCTCGCGAAGACTATCCAGAATGATTCATCATCCGAGGAAGAGACAAGAACCTAGAGGACGAAACACATGATACAAGGCTGAGGGACGTGAAAGGGCCGGACGTCAATACTTGAAGTAAGGTTGATTATCATCGTTACGGCTTGGCTCAGCCGACCGAGCTCTTATAGATGCAAATCGGCCTTCTCACGTCCAGACCCCTCCTGTCATGTCTGATCCTTGCTCGGATAGAACGGTAATACATTTAATACGCTTCCAGCATAATGGCAAGTTCTCCATCTTCTCTTTCAAAGAATGTTGCGTAAGGTCATAGCTTTCACTTCATCGCATTCCGCAGCACTAAGCGCTGAGAAAGAAGAACCCTCGGTCTACCGGGAAATGCGTTCGGCTGACAATGCTCGAAGATCATCGTCATCGATTGTCTGTAGCTTTCGTCCCCTAATCCTTCGTCTTCCTGCCGTACCCCTCCTAGGGTTTCCGGTATCAATTTCAGCGGTGTATCAGTAATGAACAACAGCCGGCTGAATTACCACTTTCAACAAAGAACCACCATACACTTTGCGACGATGAATGACAAACGCTGTGCGGGCATCGCTTTTTTGGATGCCTAATTTAGGGTAACTCGTTGCTTGGGAATTCCACAAGGGACTTTAACATCCCTACCTAGGCTTTTCCTCGCACCCGGAGGGCACGGCGAAGGCGGCCAAGTGACACGCGTAAGTCCTTCCCAGCAAGCGTTCCATTCCACAAATAACCAAGTCTTATGTACGATGATCATAAAAGTGGCTTTCGCGAACGTCGGAACTACACCGGCAGGCATTGAATCTTGTCGTACGGAAAGCGTGACCTCTGCAGCAGGACGGACAGGTAGCAGGTGCACCGTACGTCTTGTAACATGGGTTCGTTTATGCTTTTGTCCAGACAGATATGTCCATTGCTAATGCGTACATTTGCTACGTAGCGAGGCCGAAATCGTCCAGCAGGAAAACGCCCGGTCCAAGCGACAAACCAAGCCTAACGGACCAAATACATCAGATACGCGGCATATCTGACTCCCCCTTATACAAGGGATCCACTCTTTTCTCTTCATCCTGACTTCGGTGGTAAGCTGAGCCTAGCAGAACAAGCTTCTGGATACAGAAGTCCTGTGACAATGGTACGAATCCTGTCGATCCATTTCTGGGACGCCGATCCACATCTCGATTCACCTGCAGTTCCCATCCAGTTATCACCGGTGAAGACCAGGATTGTCTTAAGATAGGACAATGCGCCCGTTCCTGAAGCTATCGTGCGGCTATCCATGGCCTGGTTTTCTCAAGGACTTGGATCAACGTCTTTATTTGCTTCCAATCCCCATTTCGACTTGCAGGCTTGCTGCGGTGCGCTCGTCTCGTCATCTCCCTTTCCAACTAAGACCACCGCGGCCCATTCTTACGCGTTCTGATTACGAGTCATATGGCAGTCGGCAATTCCAACGAACGCTGTCAAAATAGCACACGCTTGACTGACAAGTTATAAAGCCATGCAGACCCGTATTATTCCTCAAATTAAGCTTCGGGTGCTATTCACCAGCAGCAATGAGCCGTTTCTTGAAATCTGTCGTCCTTGCGCTCACAGCTACGTCCTTGGCTGGAGCTTTTCCGGCTCACCATTCCCTGGATGGGGCCTTTCCAGCTCACCATTCCCTGGCTGGTCTTACGAGGGAACAGCTGGATACAATCCTTCCCAGACTCCATGTCGCACCTCCGGAGGACCCCCCAGGCCCACCGAGTGATACGTCCGTGAAATTGGTCAATGATCCCACCCATCCTTGGATGCCTCCTGGTCCAAATGATATACGAGGTCCTTGCCCAGGTCTGAACACGCTCGCGTCTCATGGGGTAAGTACCTCGTTACTATTTCATTTCGTCTAACCTGAGGCATGTGATGTCAGTACCTCCCTCGCAATGGCATTGCTACTCCAGCCCAAATCATTAATGCCGTTCAGGAAGGTGTGAATATGATCATTTTCCGAACTGCAACGCTCTTTCTCACATGGAGCAACTTAGGGTTTAATATGGAAAACTCAGCGGCAAAATTCGCCGTCTACGCAGCATTACTTGTCGATGGGAATCCCATCACCAATCTCTTGAGCATCGGAGGGAAGAGCTCCCTCACAGGCCGGGATCCTCCTAAGCCTGCCATCGTTGGTGGCTTGAATACCCATGCCGTTTTTGAAGGTTAGTCACCGGGAAAATATTTTGCAGATCTTTGCAGTCTGAGAAGGATTCCTAGGTGATGCAAGCATGACCCGCGCTGATGCATTTTTTGGAGATAACCACAGTTTTAATCAAACCTTGTGGGATGAGGTTAGTCCTTTTATCAATATTCTGTCTGTAAAAAAAACTCACGAAAGCTTAGTTTGTAGACTTTAGCAACCGTTTCGGTGCCGGAAAATACAACTACACAGTCGCTGCGGAACTGCGCTTCCAACGAATTCAAGACTCAATTGCGACCAACCCCACATTTTCCTTTATCTCACCGCGTTACTTCACCGCCTACGGCGAGTCCGTGTTTCCCGTCAACTTCTTCGTCGACGGACGTCGCACAGATGGTCAACTCGACCTGGATGTTGCCCTCGGTTTCTTCCGTGATGGGAAGTTCCCTGATGGGTTCTTCAGAGGCGCAGGGCCCAGGGGCGGCGAAGGTATCGACCAAGTTTTGAGCCGGCATCCAGTTCGGCCTGGTGCAAACAATGGCACCGTTAACAGCTACACCTTTGATCCTGACTCGGCGGATTTCTCATCGGTCTGCAAGTTATATACGGACTTCGTTAACAAGACGATCAAAGGATTATATCCTGAGCCAACGGGCGTGCTGAAGGTTGCATTGAATAGGAACTTGAACTTCTTTTATCTGGCAATGTTCAAGCCTAACGATACCACTTGCCCCCAAGTGTTTCCGTACGGTAAATAGCTCTCTTTCAGTACGACTCGGCTCCTCCATGTTTTAACCGATACGGAAATTACCATATCACTTTAGAGCGAAAAACACTAACATAACTTGAGCAAAGAATGCCGAGCTCTCAAAACGTGGTGGACCAAAAAGAAAAGAAAAGATCGGGAGCGAAGAGTTCAAATAAATAAGGCTGATCCGGTTGAGATAGCGACCCGAAACTCAGTCTGCTCACGGCTCTCAGCGATCTCTGCCAATCTTTTGACGAGCATGTCGGGGTCGGTCTTGGGTGCATCAGGTCCTGCAATCAGGGTCTGCCGATGCGTCCCCTGGTTGGATGGTCATTGAGCTTCCGGCTGTTGGTCCGTGTATATATTGCCATATGTTCAATGCAATAATATTCGGAGACCCTATTTCTCAGAGTTCTAAACTTGAAAAGTCAGCTCAATCTTTTGTTGTAAGCATTCGGACTCTCTACAGTGAATTGATTTGTGATATATTGTATAGCGTGTAAGCTCCATAATGAGCGAGGAACCAAAGGTGTTGTCGACAGAAATATGTGGAGAGATATCCAACGTGGTGGAAGCTAAGACAAAATATAACTACGCGCACAACTAATAAATCCTGTCGTTTGCCCGGTTTCCCACGGTAGTCCGTTCTCGTTCTCTACAATATCCAAAGTCGGCCTTCGGTGTAGATGTACAGGATTGTACCGGGTGACTCAGGTGGCAGACAGGGCAAAGTCCTTCCGGGCTTGTGTGGATGTAAAGAATACCATACATTTCCTCAGTTTTTGAGAAGAGCATTGTCGTACAAAGCATTGGCTCCTTCTAGGCACCCAGGGGATGGCGTGGAAAAGCGGCAATTGTGTGCCAGTGCCGTTGGTATTTGGTTGGTATACACGCCTCTGAAAGTTAGACAAGTTTATTAATAGATCGTATACGGAGTATTCGGTGACTCGGATCAGCCTTCGGCATGGAAGCCCCCATTGCTGCCGAAGCTTCATATCCTTCGACAGTTGACGTTAGAGCTACTCAGGAGTTACTCATTCATCGTCAGCACCATAACTCTGGTGTCTAGCGACGTCGGCGCATAACTGAAGCTATCGACAGCATTTTCTCCAGAGACTGATGGTGCTTCGGAACGCACAAGTCGACAACAGATAGCATGGTCCGGTTAAAAGCATTGCCAAGCATTGCTTAGTGACACCAGACAATTAAATGTATTGTTCTTATAAACGAGGACGTTGACACTGGTTTGGGTATTGGAGGCTATGGGCTGTAAGTGCCCAGAGGCCCCAGGCGGTGAGGTTGAAGTGGGAACGCGTCGGGTCACCCCTGTAATCGCGTCGCTTCGAACACCTGTGTAGTGGTCCTATTTGGGTAGTTATGAATCGTTGTATAATCTAGAGGGAGAGGTGGGTGTTGTTTAAGAAAGTTTGCGAATAGGAGTGGGGTAGAAAGTGGGTGGTACTCGAAATAACGGTAGTGGACGAAGGATACTGTAGCTAGGGGTTGGCTGAGTGCGTTATTACGGAGTTGGTCACGTCGTCACATGGTGCGTGGACGGGAAATTACGACGTGCTCATCCTTCGAAAGGCGTGTCACCATCATGAACACAGTAAATGCGTCAGCTGGATTCTCAGGATTCTAACTTCGTTTAGGATGTCCCCTCGCTTGATTCCACCCATCGTCAAGGAGACCACCGGTGCACTGGAAACATGCCAGTCCAATTCATTGAGTGAATTGTGAATGACGTCAGAACAGTAGCAGATAATCTTTTCGAAACCAAAATACAGCTATCACACCAAGCGAATAAACATCGCGAAGATATATTCTCCCATACAGTAGGTGACCGTGTGGCTACTCTTGACCAAGAACATGAACAAAGAACCTAGAAACACTGAAAAAGGAAAAATACCCAAGAAACTACGACCAAAGTTTGAAGGACCATACACGGTTTTGAAAGTGAATGAAGCACACAGTACAGTCACATCGGACATACCAGGAGCAGCCAACAAATGCCGAGTGTTCCATACATCTATAATCCAACGTTACCAAGAATCAACAGAACCTGAGTCCGCAGAAAGGGAGAGCACCCCACAACTAAGAAACCCGCCCCGGATAGAGACGAGGTGAACCGGAACACTATATCCAAGAAATAGTAGACCATCAAAAAGCGGGGCAGGATTATCGTGTTCTGTTAAAATGGCGAGATTTTCCTGAATCACATAACGAGTGGAAGACGGCTTCAGAACACCGACATGTAGTGGCATCAGAGGGAGACTTGAAAGGGGTAGGCCCCCCGCCTTGACGCATCCAGTGACAGTGGCTGACTCCATCTTCAATACTGACCTCAGAACATCACCTACAATCACCACCAACATCCCGCCTGCTTGGGAAGAAATTTTTTCACCGGGGGGGGGGGGGGTTAAGCACGGTAAGCTTACAACGTTCACGCGTGCCGATAATTATGCAGAAGTATATAAAAGTATATACTTGTAGGCACAACTCTCATTCCTACTTCTATTATCCCCGCATCCTGTACTTCGATACATGCATCCTGCCTCACCACATATAGACGATTGGGACCACTTCTTCTGAAATTCAATCATTATTAAATATGGCCCAGGCTTATGATATAAATGGCAGATATATTAAGAGCTTGATTCTTTTGTATGTCACTGGGAATCTGAAAACGGCATGTTGAAAGTGTCAGGGATCAATTGTGAAGTCGCCGTGTGGACGACCACGATCACCTCTATGAAAATCCCTGTGTACCTATGCTAAACCTCCGAAGGCTGTCCAGAATGACCAAACACCAAATGCTTGAAGTAGGGTCGATTATCATCTTGTGACTTGGCTCAGCCGGCCAGGCTCTCATATATGCAAATCGGTCTCCTCACCGTCTAGATTCCTCCTGTCTGACCATTGCTCGGATAGAACGATAAACCTTCTAACATGTTTCCAGCATAATCGCTAGTTCTCCATTCCCTCGTTTGAAGAGTGCTGCATAAGGGTCCAAACTTTCCTTTCACCGGGTTCCGCAGCAATAGCGCCGAGGAGGGCAAAGATCTCTCGGCCTATCGGGAAATGCGCCTGGTTGACGTCTTGACAGTGGTCAAAGATCATTGCCATCGATTGTCTGCGGGGTTTTGTCCCCTAGCCATTCATCTTCCTACTGTAGCCCTCTTGGGGTTTCCGATTGCAATTCCATCAGTGTGCCAGTAACGAATAACAGCCTTAAGGCTGGGTGTTGAATACCACTTTCCGATAATGAATCACCGTACAGTTTGCGACGATGAACGGCGAAAGCTGTACGGGGTCAATTTCACAAGCCTCTTATTCGGGATGCCTAATTTAGGATAACTCGCTGCTTGGGGATTTAACAAAGCCTTTAATAACCTTACCCAGGTATTTCCACGCACCGGGAGAGCACAGCGATAACGACCAGGTGACAGGCGTAAGTCCTTCTTAACGCCCGTTCCATTCTACAAATAACTAACCAAGTCTTATGTACGATGGTCACAAAGTTTGCTTGCCGAACGTCGGAGCTACACTGGCGGGCATTGAACCTTAACATATGGAAAGCGTGACCATTAAGCAGGACTGACCGATTATAGGTGCACCCTTTGTATTATGGCAGGGGCTCGTTTATGCCTTTGCCCCGATATGCACGCCCATTACCGATGCGGATACTGCTAGGTAGCGAGGTCGAAATCGTCCAGCAGAGGCCCTGTCCCACTGGCACATCAAGCCTAGCGGACCAAACTTATCCGATATGCGGCATTCCTGACTCTTCCTTGTACAAGGGCCTACTCTTTTCTCTTCATCGTGATCTTGGTGGCAATGTGAACCTAGCGGAGCAAACTTCTCGATACAGAGCCACGGAATCTTACGATCATGATCCGAATCTTGTCGATGCATTTCTGGGGCGCCCATCGACATCTAAACGCGCCTGCAGTTCCCATCCAGCTACCGCCGGTGACTACGAGGATTGTCGTAAGATAGGGCAATGCACCCGTTCCTGAAGCTGTCGTGTTGTTGTCCGTGGCCTATTTTTCTCCAGGGCCTGGATCAACGTCTTAATTCCTTCCAATCCCCATTTCGACTTCCATGCTTGCTGCGGTGTGCTTGGCTCGTCGTCTCCCTTTCCAACTAAGACAGCGGCACTCATGCACATTCTGGATATGAGTCATACGGCAATCGGCAACGATGGGTTGACGTATGGCAGAAGGCCTGGTCCATCGGACATTGATAAAATAATGCACGCCTGACTGACCAGATATAAAGCCGCAGGCCCATATTATCCCTCAGGTTTAGCTTTTGGTTCTATTCACCAGTAGCAATGGACCGTCTCCTGAAACTCGCCGTCCTTGCGCTCGCAGCTACGTCATTGGCTGGGGCTTTTCCAGCTCACCATTCCCTGGCTGGTCTTACAAGGGAACAGCTGGATGTAATCCTTCCTAGGCTTCATGTCGCACCTCCCGAGGACCCCCCGGGCCCTCCGAGTGATACATCTGCGAAATTGGTCAATGATGCCGCCCATCCTTGGATGCCTCCTGCTCCAAATGACATACGAGGACCTTGCCCAGGCCTGAACACTCTGGCGTCCCATGGGGTAAGTACTTTGTCACTATCCCATTTCGCCGCAACCCAAGGCATGTGATGTCAGTACCTCCCGCGCAATGGTATTGCTACTCCAGCACAAATCATCACCGCTGTCCAGGAAGGTGTGAACATGATCATTTTCCGCATTACAACACCTTGTTTTGACATGGAGTAATTTAGGGTTTAATATGGAACACCCAGTAGCCAAATTTGTCACTTACGCAGCATTCCTTGTCGATGGGAATCCCATCACCAATCTCTTGAGCATCGGAGGAAAGAGCTCCCTCACAGGCCAGGATCCTCCTAAGCCTGCCATCGTTGGTGGCTTGAATACCCATGCCGTTTTTGAAGGTTAGTCACCAGGAAAATGAGTTTGCAGATTTTTGGCAGTCTGAAGAGGATTCCTAGGTGATGCAAGCACGACCCGTGCTGACGCGTTCTTTGGGGATAACCACAGCTTTAATCAAACCCTATGGGATGAGGTTGGTCCTTTTAGTAACCTGTCTGTGAAAAAACTCACGAAAGCATAGTTTGTAGACTTCAGCAATCGTTTCGGTGCGGGAAAATACAACTACACAGTTGCTGCGGAACTGCGCTTCCAACGAATTCAAGACTCAATTGCGACCAACCCCATGTTCTCCTTCATTGCACCGCGTTACTTCACTGCCTATGCCGAGTCCGTGTTTCCCGTCAACTTCTTTGTCGACGGGCGTCAGATGGATGGCCAGCTTGATCTCGATGTTGCCCTTGGTTTCTTTCGTGATATGAGGTTCCCTGATGGTTTCTTCAGAGCCCCGGGGCCCAGGAGCATCGAGGGTATTGACCAAGTTGTGGACCTGCATCCAGTTCAGCCCGGTGCAAACAACGGCACTGTTAACAGCTATACCTTTGATCCTGACTCGGCGGATTTCTCGTCATTCTGCAAGCTATATGTTGACTTTGTCAACAAGACAATCAAAGGGTTGTATCCTGCACCAACGGGCATGCTGAAGGTTGCATTGAATAGGAACTTGAACTTCCTTTATCTGTCACAGTTCGAGCCTAACGATCCTACTTGCCCCCAAGTGTTTCCATACGGTAAATAGTTCTTTTTCAGTACGATGTAGCTCCTCTGTGTATTAATTGATACAGAAATTATCATCATTTTAGGGTGAAGACACTGACACAATTTGACCTAAGTATGCCGGGCTCTCGGAATTAGGGAAGTTCATTAATAGATGGTATGCGGAGCATTCGGTGAGACAAAGTTTCGGTAGTACTTCGGATCAACATCTGCTGACATAATAGTGTCCCAACGACTGGGAAGGAGTCTGGTTAGAGCCACTTATTCATCATCAGTATCGTAACGGCGCACGAATGCGCCAATATCCCCGACTCTATTTGAATAAAAAGAATCTCACGCAACCAAATTTGTGCAATTGACAAGTGACACAACCGCGGCACACAATCTATTGGCAAACAACGGGTAACACGATCAACTATACATTTTTGGCGAGCAACATGTTGTTAGAGAATATCTGATTCTGCAAGAGTACGACGAAGTCGGTGCAATGTCTAAGATATCACGAGCACGCGAATGAGATCGAAAACACAGCACTGTCCAAGAAAAAAAAAAACCGGAGAGCAAGCGCATTGCTCAGGCAAACCCACCCACGTGGACATAACCGTCCCTATCAGCGCGAGTCTTCTTGGATGGGCTAGGAGTTGGGGTGGTTGCTGTACCGTCGTTGAAGAGATCATCATCACTATCATCATCAAACCCAGCGCGTTTTTTACCCTTGTCAAAGGGCTTGGCAATATGCGACGAGAAGTGAGACGATGGGTGGAATTGCGTTTTTCGGAGGACAAGTTGATAGACTCTCATAGTGGGCTTGTTTCGAGCGGAAGAAATATCCCAGCTGAGGAGCAAGTTGCATGAGTACTTAAAAAAGGAATCATAAGATAAAACTCACAACTTGAGAACTACGTCAACTGTTACGGGCATCAAGTGAAGGAGCCTCGCGTCATATTCATTCGGCTTGATTAACAGGCCATTGTTGTCCCTGACATAACCGGGAATCTTCCTAATGAGTTCCAAAAACTCGGACTTCTTTGTACCACGCAAAAGTTTGACAATGTCATCAATTGAGTACACAAGCCACGGCATACACCCAGAGGTAAGCCCTGGGAACTCATGACTTTGTAAGAGCCGGAAGGGAGGGGAGTGCAAGCAATCAAGGATGTTGGACCCAAAAATTTTCGCGAAATACACAGAGATTGACAAGAAGCGAGACTGAGCCGGAAACTGGATATGGCATTGTCGGTTTTGCGAGGAAAAAGCAGTCCATTCATTGTCAGCCTGGAGTGACAGGATTCTATCGCGTTCAAACAGAAACTGCGTTAAGATAGCAGTGATGGCTGCCTTCTTGGCCTTGGGCTTGGGCACACTGTCAACAAGGGAATTAGAACAAGCGACGAGTACGTCCTTGTTGAGTGACTCGAGGCGTGCGTGATATAACGGTATAGGATCCAGTATTCAGAGGGATAGAGCTTGTAGGAACGGAATAACCTGGTCAGAAGAGATACCCGAGCATCCCTTGAAGCTCCGGATCTCTTTAACGACGCGGGCGAGAATGGCGCAAAAAGTGAATGAGGACGCAGACAGGTCGTGCGCCGAGATGTTGAGCATAATTTCTCCGTCATGTATGAGTATAATCGTGGCACGGAAGCCACTTTCAGAAGTGTAGGAAATGGAGCACTGGAGCCCTGCTTTTGCTGGCCTAAGTTGGCAACAAGGACAGTGAGACATATGTTGTGGTAGAGCGAGCTCTAGCCATGCAGACGTAGATGCAGGACTCATGAACACAGGGCGGTTGAAAACGGGGTAATATATTGGATCATAAAAATTCGGATATTGCTATGTATCATGAAATGCACCCGGAACAGGGCAGCTACTGGCTTCAAGAACGCGGGGTGCACGGCGAGGGTGCTTTACAATAAACAGCTGCAGCAAGTACAAGACGATTAGTACCAAAATTATCAAGGGAATAAAGACGACAACTTACTGGACCGGATGGGCAGTCAGTGGACATAGCCTGCTAGACGGTGGGTGAGAGGCGAAGAACGGTAAACGGTACCTGTACCAATCCTGGTTTTTCTTACTCTGTACTGTTCGGTTCGGTGTTGGCACGGGGCAATGGCTATCCCCGATCAGGCCATCTGGCCAAAGTTCTAGACGCGCCGTCGCGGGAATGGGAAAAGAAGCTAGTGGCCATTTTCCCACTCCCACGGCTGAGTAAGCAGACAGAACCCTCCTTGCTTCGCAGAGTCAGGGATCACAACCCGACTGTCTCGCAATGTCCTACTTCCTTCCTCACCTCCCCTCCGGTTGGCATGTCGACGAAGCCATCAAATCTGAAGAGGACCGTGTAGTTGTCATCCGCTTTGGCCACGACTGGGACAGCCAATGCATGACGATGGACGAAACGCTATACTCTGTCGCGGAAAAGGTGCAGAACTTTGCCGTGATATATCTAGTGGACATCACAGAGGTCCCGGATTTCAATAAGGTGTGTGGGTCGTATTCATAAAGTCGTCAATTGGTACCTTGCTGACCATTATTGCTGTGTGTTTGGATCTTCCACAGATGTACGAGTTGTATGATCCTTGCACTGTCATGTTCTTCTATAGGTGCGATTTCAATCCGCCGCAATCACCTCTGTCGCCAGAGCTAATGTACGTGGGTGGTTCATAGGAACAAACATATCATGATCGATCTCGGTACTGGAAACAACAATAAGATGTACGTCTCCCAGCTCACAATGCTCCTTGCCATTTATTGTTGACCTCGGCATTTGCATCTATAGTAACTGGGCAATGGATAATAAACAGGAGGTGAGCCGTTCTCTCCTTCCTACATAAAGCATAGGCTGATACATGAATGCTGTTTTACTCAGTTGATCGACATCATCGAGACCGTCTATCGTGGTGCTTCCAAAGGACGAGGTCTGGTCGTTTCTCCCAAAGGTTCGTAGCTTCCCATCCGCGTTTCGCTTCCGATGCGCCGCATGTTAATACGCGGGTCATCTTTCCAGATTATTCTACGAGGTACAGGTACTAATTTCGGAAGCTCGGCCGCTTGATGGATAGCCACTACGTTCTCGGCACCGAAGGATACACACTTTCTTTTAGAGGTGGACGTTGATTCATGATTGTTGTCAAAATTATACTATAGTATGTTCTCGGGTTTTGAATGGATTTCCTTTTTGTTCTTCATCTATGGTCTGTCTATTAAGGGATTGGATTCCAATCGAATGAACATACGTCATACGGCAAACAAGACCATTATCTTTCTCGGGTAAGTCGAGCTGAGTGATGCAATACCACTGTCGACACCACCGTCCACTCACTATCCGAACTTGCGAAGTTCGAACCGCTTCGATCTCGCACGAACCATATTAGATACCACCAGATAAAAATTAGGATAATCTCTATACAGACTGAAATAGCTACTCAAAACAGAAAAGGATTAAAAAAACGCAACTTTTTGACCATGTTATGCAATCAACGTGCAAGGAGAACACCAAACGTTCAGGAAATACCAAAAAGAAAAGGACGGAAAACGCTATCCTCCCCCGAGCCCAAGAAAATTTCAATGTTACACCTCCAGATCTCCGCCTTCACCTTCACCCTCATCCCTATCCAGCTCCCTACCCCCTCTTAACAACCTTACCGAGCCATTAATCAGCTACTACCCTCATCCGAACGGAAACGTTTCCTTGGTCCATCCTGGTGTCCTTGTTGGCCGCCGCCCTGCATAAACGCAGGGTTGAAATGTCCTTGCATCCCAAATCCACCCCGGCCCATATGCATACCACCTATACCCACCAAAATGACAAACGAGTGGCCAGAGTTCCGAATTTGAGTTGCCGGAGTGTTTCAAAGTGTTGAAGGTGTTTGAGATTAGTTCACAGGAGCAACGAGGCGGATGGTGAGAGTGTATGCAATTTTCACGAACAACATGACACGAGGGATAAAGGGGGAAGCGGGCAGCCAGGATATGTACGTCTCCAGAGACAACGTACAAGAAAGTGAAAAAGTACAAAAAGGGAGGGAAGGAAAAAAGGAGCTAGAAACTCGTACCCATACCGCTCATCATTCTACTTCTTCCTCTCGGGCCAGAGGGCAATCCTCCACCGCGTCCACCAAAGCCGCCAGCACCACCAGCACCTCCGCGTCCCATAAACCCACCAGCGGCGCCATTCATCCCCATACCCGGCATCCCCATCCCAGGCATCCCCCCCATCCCCATCATCCCAGGCATCCCCATATTCATG
The DNA here is from genome assembly GCA_018524725.1 of Podaxis mareebaensis. Lineage (NCBI taxonomy): Eukaryota > Fungi > Basidiomycota > Agaricomycetes > Agaricales > Agaricaceae > Podaxis > Podaxis mareebaensis. Next base: position 78,431 of record JAEUWP010000237.1, on the reverse strand, counting down.
CCCATGGCCGCCATGGGATTCCCCATCGTCCCACCGCCCATCATGTTCATACCCATACCCGCCCCTGCACCTCCGCCTCGGAAACCACTACCGCCACGACCCATATGACCGCCCACGGTCTGTTGCATTTGGTTGCGGTTTTCGCGCGGAGGAGGTTCTGTGTGCAGGCAGTAGTTAGCACTCCTGGAATGAGGCGTATTGAATGTCGACGAAACGTACCTTTGGGTAGCGTGCGGAACGGGTTGCCTTGAGCCGAACTTGTCAGAGTCGCAGTTGCGCGTCTGTTCTGGAATTCGCTAAAGATAGGGCACATAACATGTAAACGCACTTCTGATAAACACCCAAGGATCCGTCTACTCACTTGTTGTCAAACCAGTTTTTCAGGGCAGCAGCTGCGTTATGGTCATGACATTCAACGTATGCGATTCTGTCCACAAACAAAAAGAGAAATCGTATGAACGTCGTCGTCCAGACACAGATAATACAGAGAAGAGCTGTGAAATAACCGCACCCTTTACTCTTCCCATTAATCTTGTGCTCCGAGAACATGATATCCCTGTGGTCAATCGTAACGCCAATATTCAACACGACCTGACGTAGATCTTCGTCCGTCGTCCACTACACACCCGCACACAAAAAGAAAACAATAGCTTTGAGTTACATGATATAATGATAAAGTCAAACTACACACCCATTGCAAGTCGTCAACGTACAACGCATCGTAACCCTGGCCACCCGGATTCCCCACACCAGTCATCGGTCCAGCATTCTGCCCATAACCCCTATTTGGGTTCTATTCGCACTATTACTGCTCTGGGGAGAACGAGTCACAGGAGGCTGTTACACCTTAGTTGATGGTACACAACTGAGGAAGAAGAACAAAGGAAATGAACAATATAAGTGAATACTAAAAGTAAACTAGTCACAAGACATTATTGACGCACATAATCTAACACCAACCAAGTCTTTCCCCTCTTTCTAACAAAGCTTCCATTCCCACTCCAATGCAATAGCCTCGGGAGTACACTGCTCCTTGACAAAGCTCCAGCTGAAGCTCACATCAGGCAGTCACGTCCAATTGACTTCCTGAAATGCCATCTGCGTCATTCAATTTCTGTGTCTTGTACACTCCTATTGAAATATAGAGTTGAGATTTCTTGTGGAATAGTTGTTCCTATGAGCTTTGCATTTGCACGACGAATATTGAGAAGAAATCGGGATCCCTGTTTGAGCCATTGGTTAGGTGCATTCCATCCAGCTGTTTGAGACATCCTTACAAAAACTTGATACACAACTACGAGCCACCTGCAGGAACCTTGAGAATTGTGATAGAAGAAAAAAGAACCATGGCTGAACTTACTGTTCATCCCACCCCAACACACTAAATAGGCTAATAGTTTGGCCCGAGATCACTGCAAAGACATTCAGGACTGCACAAACAAGGTAAGATCTAGCATCTTGGCAAGGAGCCTTTTATTACCAAAGATTCTGGATGGAGGGGTTAGCTCATAATGCCCATCTGTATCAGCAACACTTACGGGATGAACATCAACATGCCATCTCTATGGAATATATACAGTACTGGTGTGACATTTCTATTGTTCAGGACTGATGACCAGGTGTTTCCTCCAGCCTTGAGGGTCTTGAGAAGTTGAAACAACACAAGGGCAATCTCAATCCCTGTGATAGCTGGGTAATGGCCATTAGGACATGCTAAAGTGTTATGGGTTCATCTCACCTGTAGTTACCAGATGAAAAAAACTGCATCACTGTTTGTCAGAAATCAGGTGATGGTAAAAGGGTTGGAAGGAGTGGCTGACCTTGCTATTTGTCCAAGCTTCAAGCTAACTTTCATCATCCTGATAGAATCTGGAGAGACCTGAAAAGTACACCCTAGTGAGGGAGGGCCTGTCAGAACTTTGGAGGCATTGGGGAAGTCCCATATAATGTCTGCTGAGAACCGAAGTAGGACACCCTAAGGTGAGAGGTATCATGTCACAGTAGTACAGGCAGTAAGGAGCCAGGTTGATCCTACCAGAATAGTAACTGTATACTGAGGTTCACATTAGAGATCCAAAATGGGATGGTTAACACCTCACTGGTCATTGACAGACAGAGAAGAATTGTCACTATATTCCACACAAAGAGTACTGTGTCAGTGTTGAGCTACTGGAGCCTGTCATGGTGGGTGGTCACCTTTCAATTGCCCCTGATATAGTGCATGAAGCCGTAGCACCAACAGTATGGTTATAAGAGGGGTATATCCAATGTTGAGTATGCTACCAAAAGTTATTAGTAGGGACAAAACACAGGATCAAACAGTTTGACTGTTGTCCTATGCACATACACAAGGGCAATCCAGCCGACTGCTGGACATCTAGATGTCACCAGAGGAACAATCAATATTCACAATAGTGGTCTAGCAGCAAAAAGACCTGACCTCTATGTCATTATTAGTCATGATTAGCTTTCATTCCGGGGAGTATGAACTTTGTTCACTCACAATGTAACCAGGCTTCGGGGTGACCATGACTAGTAACATGAACAGTAGTCATTTCTCACATGGTTTGCTCAGGGATGGGGACTAACTATACAGATCCGCACTAGGAAAGTTTCATACCCATGGAACAGCCACATCAACTAGCAAAAATGTCCGCACTTACCCAAAGTAGATCACACCGAGGACCTTCAACACCATGTAGATCACTGTAGATACAGAGCACTTGTTTGGACCCCTGTGAAAGTAATCAGGTAATAAACACTTCCTAGGACACATCCCCTACTGGAACATGTTTGCCCTATCCTGAGACCATGCTTCAGGACTGTCTCTTCCGTCGGCTGAAAGCGAGACTACTGACCTCCATACTGAGAAGCAAAAACGAGTCGTACACAAATAATGATGCTGCAGCAACTGGTGCAAAGGTGTCAGCACCAACCCAGCTGGAAGGAAAAGAGGGCAGGGAAGATATACCCCTGGAAGTGGTCAGGATTCGTTCAAACATTATGACGCCTTTGAGGTACTCGATATCTGGCATAGCAGACATAGTAGAAGAGTAGCAACGGACTGATTGAACAAGGGGTAGGAACAATGACGAGGGACTCCTATGAGTTTGTCCCAGACAGCTTTTATATGCTTCCTTAGCAAAGCCTGATTGTGTAGTGCAGGAACCAGACCAGATCAAACTAACTTGTTGCAAATCACGATGTTTCCACTGGTTTAGCAGTGACATCAATGACCCGGAGTAAGACTTGATTCTGCGCATGAAGGAATCATTGAAGGATGTGACATTCTGGAGTAGCTGCACCACCAAACGGCCGGCACACTATATATATATCATAGTCACAGATTTAGGTCCTCGAATGCTGGGTGTGGACGCATAAGCTGTCCATTTCTCGGGTATCAGTGAGGCGACGAGCAAATTTAGAAAATATCTGATGGGAGTAGCTGAGGCAGTGAATCAATCAGTCACAAGCCTCGAGTTCTTGTGCTTACTAGCAGCTTTGTTCAAGCCTTCGTAAGTTGCAGTGATGTCACATTGACATTTGCAGACGGTAATCCTTAATATCCCGCGCCTTACGCTGTCGGGAGCCAATGAGACGTCAATACTTATTCCTGTCGTGTTGATCTGCAGACCCAATGTATTGTTGCCCGAAGGATAGGCACAGCTGAACGGCTGATATGTTACGCGGCCAGAGCTGAGACTGTTGCGACCAGGGGGCATGCATTGGAGCTTTCTGGTCAATGCATGATCAATGATCAGTGGTGCCAAGGCAACAAAGCTCTATTCGTTTCGGAAGGTCATCAATTGGCGTCACCTTGCTGACCATTCTTTCTGTGTATTTTGGATTTTCTACAGATGTACGAGTTGTATGATCCTTGTAACGTCATGTTCTTCTATAGGTGTGATTTCAATCCGCCGCAATCACCTCTGTCGCCAGAGCTAATGTATGCGGGTGGTTCATAGGAACAAACATATCATGATCGATCTCGGTACTGGAAACAACAATAAGATGTACGTCTCCCAGCTCACAATGCTCCTTGCCATTTATTGTTGACCTTGGCATTTGCATCTATAGTAACTGGGCAATGGATAATAAACAGGAGGTGAGCCGTTCTCTCCTTCCTACATAAAGCATAGGCTGATGCATGAATGCTGTTTTACTCAGTTGATCGACATCATCGAGACCGTCTATCGTGGTGCTTCCAAAGGACGAGGTCTGGTTGTTTCTCCCAAAGGTTCGTAGCTTCCCATCCGCGTTTCGCTTCCGATGCGCCGCATGTTAATACGCGGGTCATCTTTCCAGATTATTCTACGAGGTACAGGTACTAATTCCGGAAGCTCGGCCGCTTGATGGATAGCCACTACGTTCTCGGCACCGAAGGATACACACTTTCTTTTAGAGGTGGACTTTGATTCATGATTTTGTTGTCCAAATTATACTATAGTATGTTCTCGGGTTTTGAATGGATTTCCTTTTTGTTCTTCATCTATGGTCTGTCTATGAAGGGATTGGATTCCAACCGAATGAACATACACCATACGGCAAACAAGACCATTATCTTTCTCGAGTAAGTCGAGCTGAGTGATGCAATACCGCTATCGACACCACCGTCCACTCACTATCCGAACTTGCGAAGTTCGGACCGCTTCGATCTCGCACGAACCATATTAGGTACCACCAGATAAAAATTAGGATAATCTCTATATAGACTGAAATAGCTACTCAAAACAGAAAAGGATTAAAAAAACGCAACTTTTTGACCATGTTATGCAATCAACGTGCAAGGAGAACACCAAACGTTCAGGAAATACCAAAAAAAAAAGGACGGAAAACGCTATCCTCCCCCGAGCCCAAGAAAATTTCAATGTTACACCTCCAGATCTCCGCCTTCACCTTCACCCTCATCCCTATCCAGCTCCCTACCCCCTCTTAACAACCTTACCGAGCCATTAATCAGCTACTACCCTCATCCGAACGGAAACGTTTCCTCGGTCCATCCTGGTGTCCTTGTTGACCGCCGCCCTGCATAAACGCAGGATTGAAATGTCCTTGCATCCCAAATCCACCCCGGCCCATATGCATACCTCCTATACCCACCAAAATGACAAACGAGTGACCAGAGTTCCGAATTTGAGTTGCCGGATTGTTTTAAAGTGTTGAAGATGTTTGAAATTAGTTCACAGGAGCAACGAGGCGGATGGTGAGAGTGTATGCAATTTTCGCGAACAACATGACACGAGAGTTGGTGCAAGAGAGAGTAAAGAACGCAATGCAACGACGATGACGGGGGCAACAGGCGACAGCGACATAAGAAGCGACAGTAAGCACAAGTCTGCCGGACACGTAAAAAAAGTAAAAGAGAAAAGAAAGACACGAGGGATAAAGGGAGAAGTGGGCAGCCAGGATATGTACGTCTCCAGAGACAGCGTACAAGAAAGTGAAAAAGTACAAAAAGAGAGGAAAGGAAAAAAGGAGCTAGAAACTCGTACCCATACCGCTCATCATTCCACCTCTTCCTCTCGGGCCAGAGGGCAATCCTCCACCGCGTCCACCAAAGCCGCCAGCACCACCAGCACCTCCGCGTCCCATAAACCCACCAGCGGCGCCATTCATCCCCATACCCGGCATCCCCATCCCAGGCATCCCCCCCATCCCCATCATCCCAGGCATCCCCATATTCATGCCCATGGCCGCCATTGGATTCCCCATCATCCCACCGCCCATCATGTTCATACCCATACCCGCCCCTGCACCTCCGCCTCGGAAACCACTGCCGCCACGACCCATATGACCGCCCACGGTTTGTTGCATTTGGTTGCGGTTTTCGCGCGGAGGAGGTTCTGTGTGCAGGCAGTAGTTAGGACTCCTGGAATGAGGCGTATTGAATGTTGACGAAACGCACCTTTGGGTAGCGTGCGGAACGGATTGCCTTGAGCCGAACTTGTCAGAGTCGCAGTTGCGCGTCTGTTCTGGAATTCGCTAAAGATAGGGCACATAACATGTAAACGCACTTCTGATAAACGCCCAAGGATCCGTCTACTCACTTGTTGTCAAACCAGTTTTTCAGGGCAGCAGCTGCGTTATGGTCATGACATTCAACATATGCGATTCTATCCACAAACAAAAAGAGAAATCGTATGAACGTCGTCGTCCAGACACAGATATACAGAGGAGAACTGTGGAATAACCGCACCCTTTACTCTTCCCATTGACCTTGTGCTCCGAGAACGTGATATCCTTGTGATCAATCGTAACGCCAATATTCAACGCGACCTGACGTAGATCTTCGTCCGTCGTCCACTACGCATCCACACACAAACAGAAAACAATAGCTTTCAGCTACATGATATAATAATAAAGTCAAACTACACACCCATTGCAAGTCGCCAATATACAACGCATCGTAACCCTGGCCACCCGGATTCCCCATACCGGTCATCGGTCCAGCATTCTGCCCATAACCGCTATTTGGGTTCCCATTCGCACTATTACCGCTCTGGGGAGAACGAGCCGCAGGAGGCTGATTCCCATATTGCGCCTCCGAGTCGTCTTCGCGTGGTCGCTTGTCGCCTGCAGAAGGCTCAACTGTAGACGTCACGGTCGATACTTTCTCTCCTTGTTGGTGCTGATCTTCGGACGTTTCTTGATTCTGGGTACAGATAGGTCAAGGCCACAGATTGATGACGTTATTAATAACCGGTGTGTTCGGAGGGGATGATAGTACAGATGGACGCACCAGTTGCTCGTGATGTTGATCGACCTCGAAGCCCTCGTCTTCTCCGTAGATATCGAAGTCGCCTTCTGTTGGGGCAGTCATCGTAGGCTTTTCGCCGGAGTGCTGAGTTCCTGAAGTGGGTGTATGGGGTTTGTGGAGTGGGGAGAAGTCGTAAAGGTGCTGTGGCAGTTCGAAGGGTGGAGCTTTTGGCACTTAGAACAACCCACAATATTCTAGGGCAGTTTAACACTCGTTCTCGGAGAGAAAGATGAGAATATTTTTGGTCTGCAAAGTAAAGAACCACAAACACATGTTTGAGTAATCGACAACAATGAAGACGAGAGTGAGAGACACAAAAGGAAAGACAGGAGGACAGGCAATGCGAGTGCAATTGGTTACATGACGATTTCCATCATTACAGGCACAGCTCGGTGCACGTAAAACAGTGGCGGGTTGACGGGGTTCTGATGGACGAATCAGTGCCCAGGAGGAGAACGAAACTCTTACATTGGCAGGTACGTATACAATTGCGGAGGGAGAATACAGGAGATTTAGTGAACGGGACAACAGCAGCGCAGAACGACAAACAGGATGTGGTGGTGGATGCGAAAAGAAGAGTGTCCGACTCCGCTCTCCAGTCAACCGTAATTTGTATGCGTGTTATTTGCACCTATTTGTACTTATGCACACACATCATACAACAGTCATCCATTCATTCCCAAACCCATAGCCAGGAGATCCCAGATACAGAAACATCCCTCCAAGCGCCTGCTCTTACGACAGACTCGGCGTAGCAATAAGGTTGACAGGCGTATTTAATATATCCTGTACGATCGACTCCTGATGGGCCAACCATACTCCGAAGCTGGGCGCTTTTAACCATCTGAAATCGACATCCATCAGCCGCCACGCAAATGATCATCGGCGTCTAGATTACGCTAACCTCTCGTAAAACTGTATCCGCTTGGCAGCAGACTTGAAAGGAAGGGGACATCCATTCGCCTTCAGCGAGGCAAAGAAGCTCGCAGAGCTGAACGGCTTCAGACGGAGGGTATCTTTTGAGGATCGGGCTTTCGCCACCTCCTGTGGTGAGGGTATCAAGCTGTTGAGGTATCTGGCAAGTGGGGCAATCAGGTCTGCAGTGCGAGAGCAGAAATGTCGACGGAGAGCGAAGGAAGCTCGAAGCTCTGTTGATATGCATGTATCACATGAACGTTATTTATGTCAATGGGTGAATGGAAGAAGCCCATACTTTGACGATCGTCTCCTCGGGCGGCTATCTCTAGTTCTTTGAGCAACGTGTGGTCCTTGGAGACGTATCGCTTGTGCGTCCTGGTTTTCCATCCAGGGGTTGGGCCCGCAGAAACCCCGTTTGGACTCGTGTTGGTTCCGGCTGTCTTTGTGTTCGGCGCTCTGGCGAACCTGCATCAGATCAACTGGAGGGCTGTGTAGCTAGCATAGACGCACGATTTTCGCTTTCCCAAACTGAGGACATGCGGCCAATGCGAGCAGGATTTCTCGAAAAAGGGGTTCGTAACTCCTATAATCAACCCCGCTTTTGGAGGTAGTTTATTGACCAAAGCCGCATGGTCACCATCCTGCATGGTGAAGTAAGGGCGTATGTCACCCGCAAGAGGGATCTGAAAGGCAGTTAGCCACACCTCAAGACAGCGGATTCTGCTATTCTGACATACAGGCCGTAGGAGGTCCCTCAACCACCAGATCGCTTGGCTCGTCTGTGCAGGAGATTGGCCAAACACAAGGATAGGCTCACACAATACCAAGCATTCCCATATTGACCAGAGGTTCGGCAAACATGCCTCAAAGAGAAGTAGGGGTGGGGGATGGAACGGCGCACACGAGGCAAGAACCTAGAAGACATGTCAGCAAACCGAGTTGGAAGAACTCCAAGATGAGACAACGAACATGCAGCTTAGGATCATACTTCTCATTGAACGAAGACGTCTCCGTCAATTGGAACTGGTCCATCGTATGCGGAATCTCAACATGGACAACAGTCCCCAAGAATCCCAGTTCCAAAGTTTCTCCTGGCTTCGGATCTGGCCTGCTCTTCTCATGATTGGCCCGACGCGGAACACATCAAACCAAGAGACATACCAGCTTGCGATGTTATGACATGCGGCCTCCAGCATAGGAGATCCATGCTCTTGGAACAATGGTCCAAATATAGACGCTAGGGATGTGAAGAACGCAGGGTACTGCAACTGAGTAAGAATGACAACGGAACGCTGAATCAGAAGGAAGAACGTTCAGCAAGCGCGGACAATAAATGATTGTGACTGACTTACCTGCCGATAACCTCTTTTCGAGGACTTGTCTCGTTTTTGTGTGAAATGCGAGAACCCATAAATGTATCCATCTTTCGTAGCCGGTCGCCTAGGATCATAGTCCGACGAAAGTTGCTCGCGTAGGCGAAAAGAGTGGCACTGTGTTCCCTGATCGAACTGCGGAGAATCAGGGAAGGCAGAAAAGGCTCTAAGCGCCAGGTCAATCCAGATTCGAAGGAAAACTGCAGAAAACGCACATATTATTCGACTCCGAAGGCAACAAGAAAAGCGGTGGCACAACAGCGTCCACAACAGGTCCATCGTCAAGATCAAATTCAACTACCAACAAACTCAGGACATCCCTCACAACAATAGTAACACACCAACTCACCAATAGCAATCCCCATAATCCACCTCCGCAACTTCCTAACGACCTCCGGCTCAACCACAACACTCTCCACATCCACGATCTTCTTCCTCTGCTTCACCTCCGCCTGATTCATATGCACTTTGGGCAACGAATGCGATCTCGACAACGTCGGGCGCATAAGCCTCTCCGCGACCAAAGCCGAACCAGGGCCAGAACCCGAAGCCGTAGCCAACGACGGCGTCGACATATGTCCAAACGACTGTTTTCTCTGAGTTCCATTCTGCTGACGTGGTCGAGACGGTGCTTGCGGGACGTCTTTGAAACTTTCGTTCAAGCTCACGACGCTTGGTGAAGCACTGGATGCTGCTGCCGATGACACAAGAGACCCAGATATATGGAAGTCGCCGATGTCGGCCTCGAGAGGCTCTGTGAGTTTGAGGTCTGGCTTGGGCTGTGGCATGATGGTGGACTCGTAAGAGGCGGGTTGGACGGAACGAGGGAAGTGGTGGTTCGTCGATCAGGCCATGCTGGACAATGACATAAACTGATCGCGCTTGGAATGGCCATCAAATTAATGTCATGTCTTGGACTCTTGATGCGTTGATACACAATCTCCAGGAGCTCAAGCGTTTGTATACATCTAATCTAAGCCTTTTCCAGGTCCTTATCTCAGTAGAAATGGCAACTCGAGTCGATTCCAGACACATATCAACGAGATCTTCCAGTTTCAAGTACATCAACAACCTCCATTCTCCACTCCAGTCAGGAATATCCATCGACAAAAATCACATTGGGTCGGCAGATCAACACGATGGGGACTTGGATTGACGACACATTGGCTCCAGAAAATGTAAGACGCGGAATATTTGAGACTACTATTTGCAAATGTCAATGTGACATCACTACAACTTGCGAAGGTTTGAACAAAAACCACTAGTAAAAACTCGAGGCCTGTGGCTGGTTGATCCGACCCCTATCTAGTTCAATTCGGATACATACCCAAGAAATGGGCAGTGCCTCCACACTTAGCATTGGAGGACCTGACACTCTGAGCTACGAGATATATGACATGCCGGTCATTCGGCGGCGCAGTTGCTCCAACACACCACATTCCTCCATGTTTTCTTGACGTGCAGAATCAAAGTTTTGTTCCGGATTATTGATATCACTGCTAGAACAGTGGAGACATCATGATTTTCCAGCAAGTTAGCCTGGTTTACGCGATCAAACTTCACTAAGGAAGCGTTTAAAGGCTGACTGGAACAAACTCATGTCAGTCCTCCTCACCGCCCCTACCCTTGGTGCAATCAGTCCATTGCTACATCATCGACTATGCCTGCCACGCTAAACATCGAGACCCTCAAAGGCTTAATCCGTTGGGAACAACTCACAGTCGCTTCCATGGGTATACCTTCCTTGCCCTTTTTCCATTCCCATTCGGTTGGTACTGATGCTTTTGCACCAGTCGCTGCGGCAACAGTGTTTGTGTACGATTCATTTTTACTTCTCAGTATGGAGGTCAGTAGTCTTATCTTTGGTTGACGCAAGTTGACAACTGCTGAAATTGTTGTCTCAGGATCAGGCGAACATGTTCCGGTAAGCAACGTGTCCTAGAAAGAATCTATTACCTGATTGCTTTCATAGGGGTCCCGCAAAGCGCTCTGTATCTACGATAATCTATGCAATGTTGAAGGTCCTCGGTGTAGCCTACTTTGGGTAAGTCCTGGCATTTTCACTGCTGGTACGGTCACTCAATGAGCATGAAACTTTTCTAGTGCAGCACTGTATAGTTAGTCCTCATCCTTGAGCAAATGATACGAGAAATGACTTCCATTCATTTACTAGACATCGCCACCCCGAAGCCTATTCTCATCGTAAGTGAACACACGTTCATGCTCCTTGAAACAAAAGCTAATCATGGTTCACGATGACATAGGAGTTAGATCCTTTCACTGCCAGACCACTATTGTAGATATTGACTGTTCCTGTGTCAATGTCCAGATGTTTAGCAACTAGTTGGGTTGCTGCTGTGTGCGTACATGTGACAATAGTCAAACTATTTGATCCTGTGTTTCATCCCTACTGATGAACTTTAACAGCATACTTCGCGTTGGATATACTCCCGTTATGAATGTACTGTTGGTGCTGAGGCTTCGTGCACTATATCAGAATCAATTAAAAGGTGATTACCTACTGCAATGGATTCCAGTGACCCAACACTGACACAGAATCTCTTTGTGTGAAATACAGTAACTATTTTTCTCTATGCATCAATCATCAGTAAGCGGTTAACCATCACGTTGTGGCCCTCTAACACAATCCTGGGCATACAGTTACCATTCTGGTAGGATCAACCAAGCTCTCCACTGCTTGTGACTATGATAATGATATCTCTTGCCCTAGGGTATCCTACTCAGGCTCTCAATAAACCTTATATTCACCTTGTCTGCATCCAAGCCTTTAGTCACCCCTCTCTCACTAGGGTGTACAGCTGAGCTTTCTCGAGATTCTATTGTAATAGAAGTCGGCTCGAAGCTTGATCCCATGGCAAGGTCAGCAACTTCTCCCAATCCTTCAATATCATTGTCTAATTTCTGATGAGTGGTAATGCAGAGGTGTTCAGCTGGTAACCATGAGTGAGATAGACCTGCATTTCTTTAGCATGTCCTGATAGATGTTGCCCAGCTATCACTGGGATTGAGCTCATCCTTGTGTCATTTCAACTTCTCAAAACTCTCAAGGCTGCAGGAAACACCTGGTTGTCAGCCCTAGACAATAGAACAATCACCCCAATACTATATGTATTTCATCGTGATGGCATGTTGATGTTCATTCCGTAAGTGTTGCTACCATATGCAGACAAGTATGGTGAGCTAATCCCTCTGTCCAGAATCTTTGGTAACAAGATGCTTCTTGCAGAGATGCTAAATCTGACCCTGTTTGCATAGTGCTCAATGTTCTTGCAGTTATTGCAAACCAGATTGATGGTCCATTCGGTTGGATAGGCTGGGATAATGAGTAAGTTCAGCCATGGTCTTTCTATTACAGTACTCAAAGTCTTGGTGCAGGTGGCTCATAGTTGTGTACCAAGTTTTTGTAAGGGCATTTTGAACAGGTGAATTGAACACACCTAACTGATGCCCTGAACAGGGATCCCGATTTCTTCTCAATCTTCGTCGTGCAAATGCAAGGCTCATAGGGACAACTATTCCACAAGAGATCTCGACTCTACATTTCAATAGGACTGTGCAAGACACCCAACAATCAAATGATGGGATGGGATTCCAGGAAGTCAATTAGATGTGACCACCTAATGTAAACCTTGGCTGAAGCTTTGTCAGGGAGTGCTGTACTCCAGGAGTTTAGTGTGTTTGAGCAAAGTGAAAGCTTCATTAGAGAGAGGGGAACGACTTGATTGGCAAGTCAGATGACCAGGGGGAATTGTTTCTTTGCAGAAAATATTGAGGTGTTTTATATGTGTATCTTATTTATTGGTGGATATATGAATCAGGTCTGGTTTTCTACTGTGAATGCATCCATACAGAGTTGAACTGCCCTTCATGCCCTGGAAGATCTCCAACACAGCAAACTCCTATCCCAGCAATTCTAGAGTAGAAGCCCTCTTTAAACACACTGTACTACGAGAATAGGAGCAAACTGTGTGATAAAGCGAAACGTAGAGCTCGCGTATTAACAGATGAGAGGTACTGAGACCATTAAGTGCCATAAATGGCAATGTGTGGTTTGACGGAGAACTTCGACCACGAGTCTTGATTCCACGAAACGAGCCCCAAATATGCAAAGAAAATAGGTGAAGCTGTTGACATTGTTGGAGATCGAATCACGTAGAACCCGTAAAGTTGTAAGCATTGGGCTCAAGATGAGTCCGAGTTAACTACATTGTGGCGAGTGGGGGACAAGGTGGAAAGCATAGTGTGCTGTGTATTATTGGGTAGTAATATAACCTGACCACCCGAGCCATGGGAACTTATGTGCTGGTGCCTGGCCAAATATCTTTAGCTTTCACAGCCCTGTCTCCTTACTCGGGCGTTCATATTGCACCCATGCATGCCCAACATGTCTTCTCTGCGAGTTGAAAGAAAGAACTCACAGATCCGATATTCTTGCATGAATCATATCAACGACTCAAGATCAATGCTATCTCTAGTTGACCAAGAGAAACAAAGTCGTGCTGATCACATCCCCGCGATGCATCTGCTCAATGCAATCAACACCCTTGGTATATAGGTCGCAACACTTAGCCCCTGCTTCTTTGAGCGTCTATCCTCCCGTCTCATTGTTTGCAATCTCGTGTTGACCACGCCGAGGACCGGTGAGTCCCCTCAACTCTTCAACCTTTCTCATAATATAACCGTGTTATCTCAAGGTTCAAAATCAACCTTAGAAGCAAGGCAATCGTTGCATTGGAGTTGATGACTGACTTACGTGTGGGATGGCGGCCACCTTGTCGGAGTCTCCAGCAAATCCTCAATCTGAAAACCCATCCATAGATTTTTTCGTGATCTCAAAGTGGGAGCTTAATTCCAGCATTTTCACCTACAACATTGAAGTATAGCCCTTCCTTCCAGTAGAAGGCAATAAAAAAATACGGTTGAGGAGAGTCTCGACCCGGTATCACTTTTTCAGAACAGGACGAAGTAAGCATTGCCGAGGTCTGATAGTCACAATTAACTTACTATTTTGCCTCAAATCAACCAACGCTTTCCCGACCTCTTCGAGGACCCATCTTTAGACAAATCCAGACAAAATAAATGCATGGATGTCGCGATGCGCTATGCAAAACCTCATGAACGACGGCGTCGATACTCAGGCATAAACAAAGTGAGTGGTACTCATGGAATAGCTCAGGGTCACCCCAATGCAAGAGTACGTGACCTTCCATTGAGGGTATTTAACGTTGGACAAGTGGTCATTAAGGCAATAGCGGAACTAACCATCTTCCCAGTACACAGAAAGGGCTGACACAATGTTTTTGGCCCGAAGTTACAACGAAGGACCCTGCGCGCCTTTCCGCAGATACTCGATCACCAGGTGCTCAGGACGGTGTGAACTGGAGGCTGCTGAATCCTCCCGGAGTAAGAATTGCAAAGGCATCGACATGTACACAAGCGCAGTACTTATCACCCACCCCAAGTGTCTCATCCCGCCGTCTCTCTCTTTTTCTCTCTTCGGGGTGGATAAGTACCAGGAGTTCCTTGTCATCGCCTGCGTCCTCTCCGCCGGTCCTTCACTGCCAGAAGAAGGCTCAAAGCGTCCCTCTGTGGTTGCATCCCGGACATGCAGCACCGACTGTACTCATTCACTGGGTTCGGCTGCGGCACCTGTGAATACTTGCTGGTGGTGGCAAGGTGGCCCGAGAGTGACGTCAAAGATTGTCTGAGGAGGATGGCCAGTCATACACCGCCCACTCGAGCTTCGGGCCTTCTGTTGGAGGTGGGATTGTTGGTGTTGAAGGAACGTTTTAAGAGTTTCTTCGCTGGTAACTTGGGTCGACCGCCGAGGGGGGAGGTGTAATGAGGGGAAGCTTGGAAAACATGCAATCAAAGATGTTCCTTATACGTTGGCTTCGAGGTTATACGTGCGAGTTTATACGGTTTTCCTTCCAGGAGTTGAGCCCGCAGAAGCCCCGTTTGAACGCGTGTTGGGTCCAGCAGTCTTTGGGTTTGGCGCCCTAGCGAACCTGCATCAGGTCAAGCGTAGAGCTGGGTAGCTCGCATAGACGCACGACTTTCACTTTCCCAAACTGAGGATATGTGACCAATGCGAGCAAGATTTCTCGAAAAAGGGGTTCATAACCCCTATAATCAACCCCGCTCTCGGAGGGAGCTTATTGACCAAAGTCGCATGGTGAAGTACGGGCGTATGTCACCTGTGAGAGGGACCTGAAAGACGGTTAGCCACACCTCAAAACAGCGGACTCTGGTATTGTGACATACGGACCGTAGGAGATCCCTCAACCACCAAATGGCTTGGCTCGTCTGTGCAGGAGACTGGCCAAACACAAGGATAGACTCACACAACACTAAGCATTCCCATATCGACCACAGGTTCGACAAACATGCCTCAAAGAGAAGCAGGGATGGGGGATGGAACGGCACACACGAGGACAGAACCTACTAAACATATCAGCGAACTGGATTAAAAGAGTTCAATGCGAGACAACGAACGTGTAGCTTAGGATCATACTTCTCATTGAACGAAGACGTCTCCGTCAACTGGAACTGATCGATTGTATGCGGAATCTCAACATGAACAACAGTCCCCAAGAATCCCAGTTCCAAAGTTTTTCCTGGTTTCGGATCTGGCTTGTTCTTCTCATGATTGGCCCGACGCGGAACACATCAAACCAAGAGACATACCAGCTTGTGATGTTATGGCACGCGGCCTCTAGTATAGGAGATCCGTGCTCTTGGAACAATGGTCCAAGTATAGACGCTAGGGACGTGAAGAACGCAGGGTACTGCAACTGAGTAAGAATGACAACGGAACGCTGAATCAGAAAGAAGAACTTTCAGCAAGCGCGGACAAAAAATGATTGCGACTGACTTACCTGCCGATAACCTCTTTTCGAGGACTTGTCTCGTTTTTGTGTGAAATGCGAGAACTCATAAATGTATCCGTCTTTCGTACCCGGTCGCCTAGGATCATAGTCCGACGAAAGTTGCTCGCGTAGGCGAAAAGAGCGGCACTGCGTTCCCTGATCGAACTGCGGAGAATCAGGGAAGGCAGAAAAGGCTCTAAACGCCAGGTCAATCCAGATTCGAAGGAAAACTGCAGAAAACGCACATATTATTCGACCCCGAAGGCAACAAGAAAAACGGTGGCACAACAGCGTCCACAACAGGTCCATCGTCAAGATCAAATTCAACTACCAACACACTCAGGACATCCCTCACAACAGTAACGCCCAACTCACCAATAGCAATACCCATAATCCACCTCCGCAACTTCCTAATGACCTCCGGCTCAACCACAACACTCTCCACATCCACGACCCTCTTCCTCTCCTTCACCTCTGCCTGATTCACATGCACCCTGGGCAACGAATGCGGTCTTGACAGAGTCGAGCGTATAAGCTTCTCCGTGACTAAAACCGAACCAGAGCCAGAACCCGAAGCCGTAGCCAACTACGGCCTCGACACATGTCCCAACGACTGTTTCTCTGAGCTCCGTTCTGCTGATGTGGTCGAGACGGAGTTTGTGGGACGTCTTCGAAACTTTCATTCAAGCTCAGAACGCTTGGTGAAGCACTGGATGCCGCTGCTGATGACACAAGGGACCCGGATATTGTGGAAGTCGCTGATGCCGGCTTCGAGAGGCTCTGCGAGTTTGAAACCTGGCTTAGGCTGTAGCATGGTGGGTTTGTGAACAGTGAGAGGTGGGTTGGATGAAACGAGGGAAGTGGTGCGTCGATCAGGCCATGCTGGACAATGACATAAACTGATCGCACTCGGAAGGTCATCAAATCAATATCACAATTCAAAGAATCTTGATGAGGGCTCGATTGAGCTCGAGCGCCTACATACATCCATGGCGCACCTGACTTGAACATCACCTAATTTGGCAGGCGCAGATTCGGCGAAGGCGCAGAACCAAAAAAAAAGGGAATATATAATATTTTCTCCCGTTGACATGAATGAGAAAAACAGTATCAGCCAGTTATCAGCTTTAACGTCGCCAATCATATCCTGACCTTCGCACACTCACACATATGACGAGTCAAATCATGGCGGTTACGTTCCGCCGCAAATGCACGTGCAGGAAAGCTCAGGGATTGGGAACGAAAGGAAACTGAATGGGTTGTGGGCGTCAACCACGATGTCACCGATGAGAGTGATTACTCATGCGAGGGGAGCTCCAGTGGGCCTGAGAGCAGTGATGGAGAACTGGATCTGGAGACGCCGAACGATGATGGAACCAGCAGTGGGACAGGGGCTCAGATGGACGCCACGTTGATACCAGGAGATGAAGAATTTGAGGCATCATCGGTGAAGAAAACCCTCTATCAGTAACTCATACAGAGGAGGCCCGCTGCTGGGGAATGGAAACAAGTAGATTCAACCATGAGGGAACCATACACTGGGAACGCGAAACGGACTGTACAGTATCACACGAAGAAGGCTCGGGATAAGGCAGGGGCTGATGCTGTCACTCGTAAAACGTATGATCTGAATCTCCTTACATAGTAGTATAGATTGGGCCTCAGCGCATAGGGCTTTATTCAATCATGACAGAATACAAGTACATAAAAGCGAAGCTGAGATACGAACGATACGCCACGCCTCGGAGATATAGTACACAACACTAGACTTTTCTTTTTTTTTTCTTCTTCTTTTTTTCCTTTCCTTCATTCTTCCGACAAGCATTGAACGCCGCGCAAAACTTGAGATCAAACACATCCAAGCTCAACCGCGGATGCACACTAGAGAGGTTGCCCGGCGTAGTGCTGTAACTCGCGAAGTTTCCTGTGATCGGGATAGTTGGGATCCGTTTTGTCAGTCGCCCAGTTTACCCACTCTGGTGGGGTGGGGCTCGACGGATCGGGGGGATTGCCATGGTTCACGATGCGATTGTAGATAAAGTATGCAGAACGGATGGCGAGGCACATGGATGTCAACGTCGGGTTCGCGGCAAACGGGTTCGGGATGACGCCATTACCACCGACATAGAGATTCGTGAACTGCCAGACACGAGAAGTATAATCAGCAACCGACTCTTTACCATCACTGCGAAAGCACGTGAAGTGAGTGGGTGCGCTAGTGGAAACAGAAGAAAGAGGAAACCACTCACTCGTGGCCGAGGCGGGCAGTGCCACCAAGATGAACGGCAAGACCAGGGGTCATGAACTGCGGATTTGAGTCTTCGAAATGTGAGTGACAATTTGCTAGGGAAACGCAGTTGAAACATACCAGGGAGGTATCCTCCAAGTGCGTTTGCTACATTGGTCATCCTGAGAAACGACACATCAACTATGTTGGAATATAAAAACTAAAGAGAAGACGAACTCATTCATCATATTTGTGGCTTCGAGAGCGCGTTGCGAAGTGACCGTGTACTCAAAGGTGGGCTGGGGCATCCCAAACATATCACTGTTATCCTCTTCAAACAAGAGCCGGTTCTGTTCCACACCCGTTTGCAAGCCGAAGTATCTAAGGCCCTATTAGGCCGAGCCACATACAGTACAATGTACTCACCTAAGATCGACCACCAGGCGAGGGTCAGTACGGGGTCCAACTTCACCATAACTGAATGCGTCCCGATGAATTTGGACATGCCAAGGGCGCTTAGGAGTAATGTTAGCGGAAGGTCCCAGGACTCATTACTGTATGAGGGAAACGTACACCCTTAGAAACTGGGATGGTTACTTGTGGCTCGCCATCCTGGAATGGGCTGAGGCATGGTTATCGCCATATCTGAGGAAGGAACTGAGCTGAACCTACATTGGGAGAGGATCCTTTGGATGTTTTGCTCGATGAGCTTTCACTGCGTCCTTCCACCATTGAGGGTTCCTGTCGGATTCAGTATCGCCGATATCGTCCACCTGTTGGAAAAGTCAAATTCGCTCAGTAGATAGAGGTGACTACGAGGAAAGTAGCCCACAATAGTCTAGATATACGTCATCAGTACGCAGTAGTTGCTTTAGAGATATAGGAATGTACCTGACGTAAGACGACCTGACAGAACGCCATGCTATTGTTCAACAGCTGGTCAGCACCTTGGCTTGTCCGAAGATAGGAGGTCTTACGGCTGTTCAGTAATCCTCAATCCCTGGTTAAAAATTCAATAAGGATGGCCTCATAAGGCGCGGAGAGCATACCAAATTGGGGATGAGAGGATTTTCTTGGTCGCGAAGGCCACCGAAACGCGAGCTGGCCAGAATCTAATTAAAAATATAATTAGAGATGAAGCTATATCAACAGAGCCTACAAAAGAAACAACCTGAGGAGTTCCAACAGCACCTAGTTTGTACATATTGAATGACTCGCTAAAGGGAAAGGAGACAAATGACCTTACCAGCAGCAATAATGAATGTCTGCACATATAAATAAATATTGTCTCTTGATCGCCCAGTGCAGGGGAATCTCACCTTAGCATGGATGGCGAATTTAGTTTGAACAGCCTTAGAAGCATCAGTCGTGAACCTCGCTTTCAAGAGGTCCTGGACCTCGCTGAACCAATTATATCAGCGAGGTAGCACAGGAAGACAAAAGCAGCCACTGACGCAATCCCAAGTTCTATGTTCGCTCTGGCCGACGCCAAAGGGGTCTTCGGGTGCAGTCTTTTGCATTGAGTGTTCGTCAGCAAACGGAAATATCCACGCTGTACTCCTTTTTTGTTTTTCTTCTTTGGATTAGTGAACATATCACCGTACACCTGAAAGAAGGTTAGAGATTGACCCAAGTCACACAATTGGCGATGCTTGCGTACGTTTTCAGCGGAGTGCCACTGGACATAAGGAGAGCCCTCTGCTAAGCGGTGACAGGCGAGTGGGAGGGGCTTGAAAATGACGTTCTCATCGTTAGCAAAGGGCAATTTCGGTTTTGCTTCTTTGAGAGCACGGAGGACTGCATTATGGCGAATGGATTTGTCGTACTCTTTTTCAGACATGCCGATGAGCGCTTCAGCCGCCGTGTAGAGTAGGTTCCACTCATTATTGTCCTTGGTTTGATCGTTGGGGAAGATCTTGGGGCGTTCTATCTCTGAGTAGAACCTGGGAACGGCACACGTCCTGCCTAGACTTGAGCAAAATAAAGAGATCGTCACGGAATGTCGTAATATACCAGTGTGTGCTCATTCCACCGACGCAACGCGTGACGGCTTCTGCTCCAAGATTGTTATACTCCTGCTGGTGAAGGTTTCGCCCATTGGTGATGAACGCGTCCTGGGGATTCCTGAGACATGCATCAGTATTGTTCACTTCAGAGAGAACAACCTTTATCTTGCTTTGGTCGCCAGGCTGCGGGGTCAAGCGTTGGGACAATCGTTGAGGTCTTCGGGACTGAAACAGGAGAGAGAGCACCCTAGAACCCATTCAAGAATCAGGGGATTGTCGAGCAGATTAGTAGTTCATACCTGAATAACTCTGCAATATTGTTTGAGCAGTCAGAACGTGGGAAACCGAAGGGTGCGTACCGGACAAAAGCGTCAATATCCTTTTGGTATTTAATCTCATTTTTCAAGTGGGCAGCGGGAACACGAGACTCCCTATAAGAGCCGCGTCAGCGCACTTGAGGTTGTAACATCTGGCACCGTACATACTGATCACCGACTTCAACCATAACGACCTGTCCATGTGAAGTGAGATGCACACTTCCGAAAGATTTTATACGCAGAGCAACATACGTTGAGACCTTGGTCAGCTAAGAGCCGTGCAAATGTGGCCCCAATCGGACCTGACCCGGCGATGAAGACCTGGTGGGCACATAAGCAAAGTATAATCAGATTATCGCCAACCCAAGGGTAAAGGCAATAATACATCAAACTCTTTTATCCCAGATTTCTCGTGCACTTCATGAACGGGGAGGTCTGTCATGATTTCAATGTCAACAGATTTGAACTGAGATGTAGGCGAGGAATACCCGCTCTTTATATACGTACCTACACTTCGTCAGACCTTACTGGGGTTGTCAAAGCACGCCATGGGTATCCTTTGCAAGTAACGTGGAACCGAGTAGTGGGGTAACAGCAAGGAGATAGATCGTGTGTCATGCAATAGAATGACCCTCATTCTTGGCAGAGGCCACGAAGATATGATTCGGATGGTGTCTGCAAATAACTTGGAGCCGAACGACGGGGCAATAGCAAGGCGATAAGGCGTATATGGCATGACTAAAAGACCGTCTTTTTCGTGGAGTACAAGCATCTGTCAAGGCTGGTGAATTAAAGGGGCGATCAGCTGGATTAATGACCGGTCTTCCATAAACCAGAAGACGAATATTATGAACGCAGATACTTACCTATGTAGGAATGGACCGATTCTGATGTAGGCCTTCGTCTCTGGGGATAACCCCATTCTTGTGAAGGTAAACTGAAGGACCCAGAAAGCAGATGGTCAGCTGGGTTAGCCACCAGTCTTTTATGAACTGGAAAATGACCATTACGAATACATGTACTTCTCTTGGTATGGGCGGGTTCCTACAATTCTCATGTAGGCTATACTTATCTCGAAGAACAATTATCCATTAACCAGTCATCAGACATGTCCGGGGAAGCCTGATACAAGTAAGGTATGACGCGAATCGCGCTAAGTCACGCCTTGTGTCGCGTCCTCAAGTCTCGGCAACTGGGGTACCAGTTCAAATTAATTCAAACCTCAGCTTCATTCGTCGCGATGACACGGAAGAAAGGGCGTTCTCTACTTACTGCTATACAAAGATACTGGTATAATTGCAACCGAGCCCCAACTGGAGCGACCTACTTCAAGGAAACTTCAAAACGCGGTCATGACGGAGGGCTCGTTGGCTTTCACGGCATTAAAGAGGCATCAAAATCTATTAAGACCGAGATTCGTTAACTTGGAGCGAGAATATTCTTTCGAGAACTCTCGCTCGAAATGGTGCCGGACATGTCACGTCTGGGGTGCAAAACTCGCTTTCAGGTTTATCAAAGGCAGGCGGACCACCGACGGGGGTGACATAATATACGACGTGACTCAGTTTCTTTATCTTCCCGACTTACTGCGGCACTGGCGCGGTGGACAGACGTCAAGCTGCATGTTGCGCAGGATTTGGAGCCAATGCTCAAGAAGTCTGATGGATTGCAAGTACAATCTGCATGGAGCTTCCAGCCGGAAAAAGAAGGTTCAAGTGCTCGGTGGTCAGTTCCCGTGAACACAAGTAGTAACCTATGTTGTGGAACATTCCTAGTATCGATGCTCTAGTCTCCATACGGCATGACCGCGAAATCGATGGATACTGTCTGTAGTGGGGTCATCATGTGGCCTGCTTCAGGGACGGGGGTCTTTCCGCGGCTGGAAGCGGCCCAACTCCAGTTTGACGTGCAAAGGAATCTATTCCAAGTTGGCGTTACTATTAAAGTCCGGCCTGACCGAACCATCATGCAGTCCAAGCTCTATTTCCTGCATCATGTGTGGTCCTCTTCAGTATTCCTTGGTACCCGCGTCGAGCAGTTCTGAACAAAGTCATGCTGCATCCGAGTCTATCATCGCCGCTCCCCTTCCGGACGGGTACTGGGTGGAACCTTTCTTTTTCTCAAAGGACAGCCAGTTCCCTGACTTGATTGCATTTGGCCTTGGATTTGAAGGAGCCCCTTCAGTCGTCAGGCTTTATATTAACCCCAAAAATAGTGGAAAGTGCGACCCATGATTTAGAACTGGAATCTTTACTGACACGGCAAGCCAGAGACGAAAATGCTGAGTGGGGCGTGGCCGAAATTGGGTCGTTCGATTTTCCTGTTGCAACGGCCTTTGCTGACTTCAATGGGGACGGATATACTGACGGTATGGCTCCTGCATCAGGACCCAAAAAGATTTCCTTTCTTCTAATTTCCCTTGTCTTACCTTCAGTAATCATTATCGATCGTTATGGCCCAAGTTTGGGCACAGTAAGTTGGATGGTGCAGTGTGGAAAACAGTTGTTGAATTCCGCTATTCCATGTTAGCTCTGGGACGCCGATACAATGGACGGTGGCCGTCTTCACTGGCTGAAAAATCCTGGGCAGCGTAGCGGTCAGCCGTACTGGCAAGCCTTCAAGATTGGTAAATCCACAGGAATGCATCGGTGAGCTCTGTTCAAACGATCGCCACCACGTCGTCTCGCTGACTCGTTCAACGCATATAGTGTTCGAGGTACCTTCCTGGTTTTGTTACCCCTTCCTTGAAGGTTGACATGTCTTTGTAGCTGGACATTTCTCGACCGAGGATGTCATTCAGGTCCTCGGGCTCCCGATCCTAAAGAAGGGGGGAGACATGCAGTCACCCGCTCCTGTGATAGTCTATACGCCCGTTTATAGCGAGGACAAGTCCCAGGGTCCAAAGGAATGGAGAGAAGAGATTGCATTTCCGTCACAATTCCGTGTTATTCACGAAGTTAGGATTCTATCAGGGACTAACAACGGCTTGGACATGGCTCTTGTGGCTGGGAAGGAAGGCATATCCATCCTTTGGTTTGATCAGAGCTCATCGCAGTGGTCGCATAGAATTATTGGGACAGGTCTTACAAATCCAGATCCTCCTATCTTGTACGGATCTGGCTCTGTGGATATCTGTCGGGTCGGAGATGATCCTGTTGGCTATATTGTCACCTGCGAGGTGAGTTAGTCTTTCATCCAGATCCTCGGTACTTAACCCGGCTCTCCAGGCTCTCCACGGTAATAATGTTGCTGTATACACGAAAGATCCCAGTGCGCCGAAAGGCGTAGAATCTCTTAAATCGGCATCCTGGACACGCACTGTTATTGACAATTATGGTCCGGTTGACCCGGTTGCCGGTACTGGGACCATACACCAAGTCACCGCAATTCGAATGGAAGAAAATGGGATGCAGTCCTTTGCTGCTGCCTGTATGGGTGCTCGTGAGTAAGCTTCCAAGTGTACTATGCCATGCGCTTATCTCTACATTGACAGCGATTGAGAAACGTGAGTTTGTTTCAATGTGGACTTGTTTTTGTTCGTTTAACTGATCGCCCTGCCTCAGCTGAGAATCAAGGCATATATCTCTATAAACCCACTGACTTGAAGCAGCCTGCCTTTGACAAGGTTAAGATCAGCGACGGATCCGCTGCCCATCTCGTGTTAGCTGGCTACTTTGACCCTCACCGTCTGGTACATTCAGATTAGTCTACTTTCAAACTTAGATCAACTGACCGTTTCTACAACAGGATATCGCGTCGATCAGCTATTACGTTCCTCACTATCACACTGGACCGGATCCCTCTCAGCTACGCATTAGTACTCTGTCTCCGCCAACCTTCAACATCTCTGCTATCAAACTTAATCGGGAGGTCCTCCTTCGGATCCCGAGACCGGCCAGTATTGCACACGGCACTGTTCCTATTTTACCTTTTTGGGGTCTAGCAGGCAAACAACTGGCTCTCGTTATACTACCGCCGAGAGCCTCTACCAAGTTGCTACCCGGCGTTATTGCGATCAAGGTCATATACGGTGTGTTCAACTCCGTCTGGTTCTATCAATCATGATAACCCAACTGTTCTCATAGGTCAAGTACGCCCGGATTCCCAAAACGATTACTGGCGCATTGCTCCTCCTGCTCGCACTGCAAAGACAACAACTGTTTCAGACCAGGAGCAAGTTACCGCAGGAGACTTGGGCGCTGTGTTTGTCGTCCTTTCTCGTGATGGGTCATTCCAGGGGCCGTTTACAAACATGAATCAAGTCAAATCTACGAATATACTGCCCCGCTGGTCCTCCATCCCCGAAGAGGTCTTGAAAATGAAGTTCCCCTTCATCAAAGTGGAGGACCTGGCTTGGGCAGGTAGCGGGCGTATGTCCATCTTTTTACGTCGTTTCCATGTAGATATATGTCAACGTGTACACCTTTCACAGTTTGGGACAAGTTCGAGTTTTACAATGCAGCTGGCTTCCATGTATACTTCAACGACGATGCAATGGAGAAGGTTGTTCATATCCAAGCATGGACGCTCGGTATCGGCGAGACGGTATGCAACCTTGGTACATCCTTTGTGTTCATAGGCATCTAACCTGTGCTATGTAGGCTCGATTCCGTATGTATATCTTCATTATAAAGAAGTAATTAACTAGGCTATAACGGAACTTAGATAACCATATGGACCAGTCTTTCTGCGAGATCCACTATTGTCTGTCAAATGGTGGTGAATCTGCTGGAATGGTGCGTTGTTTGTTCAATATCTATGTACACCGCTCCTGCGTTAGCCAACTCTGTCCAATACACAGCGGTACTTCACTCGTGAACCCTCCAAGGACGAGATAGAGGAGGTAAACGGAGCTGTACGTTCCCTATTCTCACGTAACACCTTCCCATTCTTTACGTGATGTAATACAGGCCTACCTCCGGGACGAGCTCAAGAAGGATTATGTTGAAAAGAATAGCAAACTTGTCGTCGTTCAGGACATGAGCGAGCATGGCCCGCTCTGGCGTATTCAGTCAGGTTTCGAAGCCAAGCCGGTTATTCGTCCGAATGATACAGTAGATTACCCATATCATGCTTGGTTGGCTAGCAAGTTCGGTGACTATCCGATTCCAATCGTTCCGCCGCTTCCGGAGAGCGCACAGAGGTACGATGTTTGGTTGGCGTACGTCTTCAGTCCCTTTTTCAGATCAGCATAAATGCATCTGACGCTCTTCCCTTTTGATAGCTTCGAGTTCCCGTCATCTGCATTCCAGTTCTAGTTATGAGTTTCGGAAGAAAATCTAGGAATCCAAAAAGAAATTTGGTCGGGATGTAAGATAGTTCTGATAAGATGTTCTTTGACAGAAATGACCCTGCTTTGCATGTTTGCGCTGCAGTCACTGAAAGCTCGGAGGTGACAGACAGTGAGTGAGTGGATTAGGATTCTACTGCAGTAAAGATAAGCAACTACACACAATTTATGTGGTAGCATTGGACAATTTCTTTTTTGCCCTCTACTGAGGAAGATCATCAATTGAGCATGGTGTACACTGACCCTAGGGTGCGCTGGAGATCCGAGGTTGATCTTTCACGCGCGAGTGGCCAGATGTCCAGTGCTTGTGAGGCCATGTCACCAAGTCACAACGTCCTGAGCAAAGCTATCTATTGCACTTGTAGCTATGTAGACCAACTATTAGGTAGATGTAGGTTAGCAATAAAGTTTGTGGAATAGATGAGTAACAATAATGAGTGAAAGTTGTGATGAATGGGAGAAAAGAGTGTAAGCAAAAAAGCATCTAGTTTGACAGCTGGGTATCATCTGGTTCATTGCTGCTGTCATTGTCCTGGTCCTCTTCACCACCCACAGCTAGATTCTGAAGCTGCGACTTTGTGATTAAATGAAGAGGAATATCCTTATCAAAACTGAGCTGTTTGCAGATCTCTCTGCAATGGTGGTTCCTAATGAATGTATTAATGCCTTTGAAACCAAAATCACCAATTCCTGAGTTGCTGAATGGACATTAATATTCATTGTTCAAAAGAAGATACAGAAAAGCCACAAACCCATTCACAGTGTGCATCATTGGGTTAAAAAGGACAAGACTGTTGTGACCACCAATT
This sequence comes from Podaxis mareebaensis, assembly GCA_018524725.1. Taxonomy (NCBI): domain Eukaryota; kingdom Fungi; phylum Basidiomycota; class Agaricomycetes; order Agaricales; family Agaricaceae; genus Podaxis; species Podaxis mareebaensis. The sequence continues at coordinate 51,844 of JAEUWP010000237.1, read as the reverse complement.
TAGGTAGGAGTACCTATGTTACCATGAGCTAAGCATTGAGAATTCAAAAAAAAAAGGGAACAGTCACCTTGGATATCAGCAAAAACAAGTGAGCAGTTGCTGTGACCATATGTGAAATGAGCAAGGACATATATCATTGAGCTGTGGAGGTCCTTTCTCACTGTTGTATGGTTCTGAGTTCCACTGAACTGATAGACAGACTGTAATTGTTGTTTTTCAACCAACCACATGATGCCATCTTTGATGCCAGTATAACTCTTGACATTTGAAGCAGAACTTGGTGCCTTTGTTGAATCCTCATGAAGAAGGAAGCCATCAGCAAAATGGATGCCTATGAAGTGGTTGAGCTGATAGATAACTGGTTGAATGAAATCAACTGACATACCCTTATCAATGGCTATACTGGGCTTTGAAGACAACAAATAGAAGGCTAACAAGAACTATTGACCTTCATACAGACAGCTGTACTCAGCCTGAATCTGAGTATTATGTGCTTCTATATCAATGCCACCTAGCCCAAGTGGTCTTGGAGAATTGACTGCATCATCTTCATTCATGTAGAAGGATTGTTTTGCAACATATTGACCCATAGTGTAATGGTAGGAGTACTTTGTATTAACATAGAGTAAAAGAGTAACTACCATGTCACAGTAATAGTAACTACTTTCAATACTAACCACTGTGCAGATTCATTCTGAATAAAAGTAAGACCAACCTGTAACCCTACTGGATTTCATTTTTTTGAATCTCTGGACTGTAAACTGCTACTGTGATAACATCACTATATACCTGAAAACAACACCCAAAAAAGCCAAACATGGACCCCACTTCTCCCTTGCCCTTGACAACACAATTTGGGCATTTATGAGCTCAGCCAATAGCCTTCTATATTATACAAACAATGTTGACAAGCCCTCACTCCAGACTCAAGTATACAACACCTTGACAGAGGAGCATGAGCATGACCTTCCCCTTACATGATGCTATGTGGACATCATACCAAGGAAGGTCATCAGCTCCACCCACCCTTGGAACAGATGCCTGGAACATTTGAGACATCCATAGCAGATAGGAATATAGGACTGATATAGAAACCCCCATTTCCCTTGCTCACCCAACCCACTAACTAAGGTGGAAACAACCTTCAACAACTGTTGACAACTAACAGATCCTCATCTAATCAGCCCACAACTATTGGTGGAATTACTTACACACAACCTGCCATTATTAGAGGACTACTCTCATTCCCATCTACTACCACCAGTGGATAGAACACATATCAGACCACTGCCATCAGCAGGCAGATGAGATAGCAAACATATTAGAAGAATGGGGGAATACATTTAAGTCACACTACAAGAGAAAAACATCAAGTATACAAATAATTGAGAGGAATACAGTAAACCCTATACTTATACTAGTAGAATCAACAAATGAAAATATATTCAAAATCCTGGGAATTGTAGATTAAAACTGAATCAATCAGATATTAGTATAAGCCTAAGTAATCACAGACAAACCATTCATCAACTTAAAAATTCTAAATTACAAATAGTATAAATTGTTACTTAGGCACAGTATGGACATTAGACCAATGTAGAGAGATACTGTCCTAAGACAACCTGATACTATTAAGTTCCTAAACAGAATGCCCATCTGTAAACCCTCTGGGTTTACTTAGAGCTTATGACCTTAAGTTCACACTGACATATAATAAACCCAACATATATAGTGTAGGTGTAAGGTCAGCTGTCCTAACAACAGCTGACAATGAGAATATAAGGAGTGATTTTCTAATGGATTAAGTAATCCATCAGGGTTGATGACCATTAAGAATTAAACAATTAATTATTAAATAAATTGCATCAGACTAGAAAGAAAAGTAATGACTACAATAGCAAGAGCTCAGCTCTTATACACCCCCTGTTAAGACTGTAAAGTATGGTCAAGAAATTCAAGACACAAGTAATGTGGTTACTTGTGGTAATGAGTGAAAGATGGGGATGCATATAGCACCCAGCCAGTAGTGATATTTTTTTTTAAATCAATGTTTATTATACTAGGCTAGCTAATACAAATGGGTGTATAATAGCAGTCCCAATACTGAAACTAAGAGAAAGAGAAGAAAAGAGAAGAGAGAGAAGAAAGAGAAGAGATTGAGGAGCAAGAGAGCTATGCTATGAAACAATGAAAAGGAAAGAAAGAAAAGGACTAACTTTTATGAATAAATAATAAGGAGGAGAGAAGACTAAATTTGAAGAGGTATAGGAGCTGGGGAGCTAGCTGTGAGGCAAACAACAGTGATATTTAGATGGGGTAATGGGTTACCTTATTGAAGATGCAGGGCTGAAGTCAACTTGATCATGAGAGTGACAAGGATGAGGATGAGCAGAAGGAGGTAATTGATGAAGATTTGCCATACACCAATCCTTTCTCAGTAACTACCACCATTACCTCAGTGGTTCAGTTGCTTGTAGTACAAGGAATATACAAACTTGTCCTAATTCAATATAAAAGGCTCTAAGGAATCTAGTGGCTTCCTTGGAGGTGTTAAGAAGACTGCCAGTAGCATTCATTCAGGTTTCAGTCATTGTCAGTGCTCTAGCACCAGTTTAGCACCCTCTTACACCCAACCTTGGGATGCTTTAGAAGGACCATTCATGGGTGTCAAAAGTAGAGAAGACTTCATTTGCAAGCCCCCTTCTCTCTCTCCTTCTCTCAAGACCAAAAGGTCCATGTTTACTGATTATATGCTTTCCATTCAGACTCAAAAGAGTTTGAAGGTCATGACAACAATAACACTGCTTCCTCAGTTTACTCAGCTGAAGAAAAACAAAAATCTAAAGGGGAACTCAGCACTCCCTACTTCATTCACCCTTCCTTTATACCAGGTCACAAGGAAATTGACCTTTTGCCTGAACTTGCCCCTTCTTTGCACCAAGTTCTTACCCAAGCACAAGCCATTGCTGCCTCTCATGGCTTTGTTTTCCCCACCCCAAGTGCTGCCTGGGATGAATCTCAACCTTCAGACCCCCTCCCTTCCCTTCCAATATTCACCCCCATCTCACCTTCCCCCTGCACACAGCCTTATGGCAATGCACAACTATCCCATAGAACAGATTGGTCAGCTATCCATGACACTATTTGTGATGCACTCATTGATATAGACATCACTAACATAAGAGATACTATGGGTCTACAACTCCTAATGTCACTCCTCAGCTTCACCTCCAGCTACTTAGCTTCATGGGTAAACTCTGGAGATTTATCCACATTTGAAGGAACAAGCCACCTTGTTTCTATTCTCCAAACAATTGCATACTCTGATCAATTGTGCAACAAGTCTATTACTTTCAATGATTATAGGCTTCAGCTCTATAATTTTATTTCCATGCAATTCCCTCCATCTCACACCCTCTCTCTTACTTCCACTCCCATGTCTACAGACTACCATAACAACCACTAGGCTGAAAAGGCTCCTGCTGTATCCTCCCCTTCCCCACAAAACACTTCTGGGCTGTCTGGAAGTGTTCCACCTATTCCTCTCAGTCCTCCAGATTTATCCCAGGAGACTGATTCACAACTCACTCAAGACATAGCTCAAGCAATCATCCTATCTTGCCTTTCACTGACTGACTCCAATAAATTAGGTGAGTCCTCAAATTTTAATGCTGACACTGAAATGCTTCTTCTCTCCTCCACTATCCTCAAGGCAGAGACTTCTAGTCCCTCTCAAGGAGTGACTCTTAGTCCTTCTAACATCCCTCCTAAGACCTCTAGTCCAGGAAAGGATAACCTCAGTTCTTGGTCAACCATTACCTGTAGATATGCACCTCATAAACTGATAGCTGCCCCTACTCAGTATAAGCCTATTGCTACCTGTTACAAGGTTTCTTCTTTGGCTAAGTGATGCCTAAGTCAAAGCCTATTCTTGTAAGAAAGGCAAGCAGAGGTCCTAGTCCTATACAGCTCAGTAGGAGTTGTTCTGTTTAACCTCAGGTGGCTGCTCACATTGTCTCTAGGCAGCAAACTCATATAGATTGCACACTCTGTAGGACAAGATGCTGACAAGAAGCCTGAGAGGGAAAAGCTATCCACAAGGGTGAAGAGATGTAGACTTAACATAATGCTGGCACTCAAGGACTTTATCCAAGTACCAAGAGTAAGTAACATGCATTGGGATTAGACTTGGCTAATCTACATGTCCAAGTGTTGTACATATACAAGTCCCAATGACTACTTAAGGAAGTAGATCAATTGTAGCATAGAGGTTGAATAAGAAAGGAAAGCATATAAAAGGGTGCATAGGGCATAGGGTGTGAAGGATATAGGCATAAAAGGAGGGGGCACATATGTCATAGGTAAAAGTCTGCATGAGTGAATATAATTGATGCAATACAAATACAATAGAAGGGTTGAAACTTATACTTGGTCTAATAATAGAAAGTGTCTAATAATAGAAGTAGTGAGTTTAGTGTTTAATCATAGATCATCATCACAAGGAAAGTATACTCCATGGTAGTAGCACACTTCGTCTACCTTCTCACACATTTCCCAATCAAGTGTCTGTCACAACTCAGTGGTTTCCTGCCAGAGGCTGATCATCATGCACTTCATCAAATCCCATTCTTTGTAAGACTGCTCTTCAGTCTCTTCAGTCTCCTCAGTGGTTTTGGAGTTTGCAATATTCATAACATAATCCCCTTCATAATATTGAGTATCCTCACTTGACTCAGTGACTCCCAGTAATGTTTTCATCATCATAAGGATATTCATACATTCCCTCTCCTGTGTCATCCATGACACTTCAGAGGGCATGCTTGATTGATCAAGCTGACTGTTGTTAAGGGCAAATGCATCAGTTGGATGCTCTAGGGATGATGGTATTGTTGATTGCATGGTGGGAGAGGTATGGAGGAGATCTGTCATGGTGTTCATCAGCAAATTGAGGTCCTTGGATGTTGTCAGCAGTGGTGAGCCCTGCCTGAAGGAGAGTGTGGCCTCAGTTGCAGCATGAATGAATGGGTGAAGGAGAGTTTGAGTCTCCTGCCAATGGGGGTCGAGCTGCAGAGGAGGAGGAAGTTGAAATGGGGAGAGATGGGAAATGAGCATTCTGGGATTGATCATCTGCAGAAGTGCTAGTTCTTCATCCACCATCCTGCTGCCCAGTAGTGGCAGTATGCTCAGCAAGTCTGGCCATGGCGAGCTGGGCTTGGTCAGTAAGGATTCTGGTGTAGTGGAAAGGGGGGCATGTTCTGATGGGATTAAGGAAACAGTACTTCTGGTAATGTCTGGGGGCATAGTGGCAGCAGAAGGGGCAATAGTATCTTGCACATTGATCCACCCTATGACCTACATTGCTACATTGATAGCAGATGGTGCATTGGTCAGATTGGGTGAGGATAGGGCTGTCTGTGATAGTAAATTCTATATCTTCAGGAGTTCCTGTTTCAGGGTATTGTTGATCCACATCATGAAGTTGCTTGGGTACTGAAGCAGTTCCTTGGTTCTATCAAGGCAAGGGGTTGTGAGTAATGTTGCCAGATCTAAGTCCAATTTGTGGGTGGAGAAAAGCAGATATGTCCTCTCATGCTTGCAGAATCATGTAGTGGGCACCTCAGATGTATTGCCTTTCCTGATCAAGTCCTGGCAAGTCAATAACCTGAGCAAGGCAGGTACTGACTTCATCAGCCAGTCTGTTAGCATGGAGCTGGCAATGTATTGTGTTAAACCAAGTTGACCTGAAAGAGTCGAATACTTCAGTTGATTGACCACTGCACTCAAGAGAAGTCCTTGCTCAGGAAAAGGAATCTTCATATAAAGAGTTGAGTCATACTGTGGCAGAAAGAGCAGCATCACCTGCTTCTTGTAAGGCATGAGTTGAAAGGGTTCACCTTTGGGTGCTTTGTGCTTCATGTAGTTGGAATGCCTTGGATATTTGGTGCCTGACTTCTGCAATGTCAGTGACTTGTCTTTGCTGCTCTTCATAGTGAAGGGACTCTGGAGTAGAAGGATGATCTTCTGGCAAGGGTGTCAGTTTGTGAGTGAGGGGAGTAGGTGGGATGGAGATGAGTGTCTGTGATGATGCTTGAGTGAAAGAAGTGTTTGAAGTAGGAGTGGTTGGGTAGTCAGTAGTCATAGTGTTGTAGGAAGTGGTAGACATTCAAGTAGCTTGGGGTTTCAATGGAGGTTATGCCATAGTTTATAAGCATCAAGGAGGGTCTTGGAATTGTGTAGGTCTGTCAAATTTTGCCAGGTTTGTTCTAATTCTGGGTATCCCTTCCAATGTACTAAGAACTCTAATCCTTGTCTTCTGGTATGCCAGTGCACCACTATGGCTTTGACTTCCCATTCTTCTTCTCCTTGAATGAGGTCAAGTGGAGGTCTTGAGAAGTATTTGCCATAAATGTCATTTTCAGTAATGGGATAGAGATATTGGGCATGGAAGATGTTATGGATCTTCCAACTCTTTGGGAGAGATAGCTCATAGGATATGTTTCTGTGTTTCCTAATTACAATGAATGGGCCTAGTCGATGAGCAGCAATTTTTTTTGATGTGACCTGAATTGGGAGATTTCAAGCATTGAGCCAAACTTTCTGGCTGGGTTCTATTTTTGGTAGTGTATGCATTTGTGTTCATTCTGTCATAATTTTGTGTAAAGTTTCATGTGCTATTTTTGCTGCTTCTTGGATATTTATAATTCAGTTCATTCTTTCTTCAGCTGATAGGGAGTTCATCAGGGCTAGCTCAGTAGGGAAAACTTTGAGTGGGTGACCATACATGAGTTCAAATAGTGTTTGCTGGTGGTTGGTGTGTGTTCTGGAGTTATGGGAGAACTCAACTAAAGGGAGGTATTCAGGCCAGGTGTGGGGGTTTTGGGTGCAGTAAGCAGACAGATACATCTCAATTTCTTGATTGAATCTTTCAGTTGATCCATCCAATTGTGGGTGATAAGCGGTAGAGGAGGTGTGATTGATGTTCAGCTTCTTGAGCATAGCTTGTATTGATTTGGCCATGAATTGGGGATCTCTGTCCAAAATGATTTTATCTGGTATTCCTGTGTGAATGAACACATGTTTGATCAAGGTGTCTGCGATTTGATTGGTGGTGGCAGTTTTGGAAGTGGGTACTATGATTATCCCCTTTGTAAGACCATGGTCTACCACAGACAATATTGCATCATATCTGTTGGATTCAGGGAGGTCTGTGATGAGGTCCATGGACATTTGGGCAAAAGGCTGTGATGATCGGGGACCTGGAATTGGTTGTAGAGGAGGCTTCAAGGGGTATCTGTTGATCTTGTATTGTTGGCAGGTTGGGCATCCTTTCACATAGTTGGTGACATAGGCACAAATGCCAGGCCAGGTGACATATTCTTGAAGTTTCCTGAGAGTTTCAGTGACTCCGGGGTGTCCTGCAGCTGGTACATCATGTACATGCTGCAATAAGCACATCTTAAGTATGAAGTCCATGGGAAGTTGAATGTGACCTTCTTGATCCAACTCTATGGTTCCATCCTTTCCTTTCTGGACTTCATTTTCAACATCAGGGTCTATGATGTTGATTTCATCATTTTCTCCTGAATTAACCAATTTTGCATTAGCATTGGTGAAATCACTAGTTTGAAACTTCTCTAATGGAATGGCCACTTTGGTCATTTCAAGCTCTGTATCTTTACTTGTTGAGGTGTGGTCTGGTCTTCTAGACAAAGCATCAGTGGCACAGTTCTTAGATCCAGGAATATGGCAAATCTTGATTTTATGGGCACTGATTGTAGTGGACCATTGAATGGTTTGTCTTGATAGCTTTGATGGTTTAGCCTAATGGATGATATTATTGTGATCTGTCCATATTGTCATTTCATAGGGTGATCCATTGATATAATGACGCCATTCCTGTAAAGCACGGATGATGGCTAGGAACTCTTGTTCTGATGTGTGATAGTTCTGTTCAGCTTGGGAGAATGGTTTGGAATAATAGAAGCAAGGATGTAGCACCCCATTTGAATCCTTCTGGAGGAGTACTGCTTCAGAGGCATAAGTGGATGCATCTGTTTGAATTTCAAATGGCTTGGAGGGGTCAGGGGTGATGAGGACAGGTTCCTCCAAGAAACATTGCTTTAGTTCCTTGAATGCATCATCAGCTTCTTTCATCCAGTGGAAGGGGGTGTTGGATTTCTTTAAAAGAGTGTTAAGGGGTAAGGACAGGTGGGCATAGTGCTTGATGAATTTGCAATAGAAATTGCAGAACCCAATGAATTTCTGCATGTCTCAGACTGTCTTGGGAGTAGGCCAATCTGCTATTCCCTTGAGTTTGGCAGGGTCCATCTTGACTTCATTTGGAGAGATGATAAATCCGAGATAGGTGAGGGTTGTTTTCTCAAATTTGCATTTCTTGGGTTTGAGGTAGAGATTGTGCTTTTGCAGAATCTTGAATACTTCTCAAGTCATTTTCCTGAGTTTGGCTTTCATAGGAGCATGGATAAGGATGTCGTCCATGTAGATAATAACTTTATTCTGCACAATAAGGGGGGCAAGGATGGTGTCTATCATGTTTTGGAATGTCACTGGGCTATTGCACATTCCAAAAAATATGACTGTTGGTTCAAATAATTCTTGATGGGTGCAGAAAGCTCCTTTCCATCTGTCTTCCTCTACAATTCAGATATTGTTGTAGCCGAGTCTGACATCGAGTGCAGTGAAGTATTTTGATCCTCATAGCTTGTCAAGTATGGATTGGACAGAAGGGATTGGATAGCTGTTTTTGACCATATGTTCATTGAGGTACCAATAGTCTTGACAAGGCCTAAGTTTTCCATCTTTCTTTGATACAAAGAAAAACAGTGAGGCTATAGGAGATTTTGAGGGTCTGATGTATCCTTTCACAAGGTTTTCTTCGAGAAATTTGTCAAGCTCCTTCTCTTCAGCTAGGGAGAGTTTGTAAGATGGGAAGGCTTTCAGTATGAAAGTCTCTTTGGTTTCAATCTGATGGTCCTATTGTCGAGTAGGAGGGAATCTTTCACTTTTCTTTTGTGAGAAAAGGTTGAGGTATTCATGAAATTCCCTTGGGACTACTTTCTCAGGATTGGTCTCCTTCTTTTGTTCTCCTGCTTGGATGAGTATCTAAGAGTAGGAGGTCTTGGCATTGATTTCCATGCAATCTTCCTCAGAGAAATCTTCTTCAAGCTCATTCATGTAGACATTGAAAAGAGTGTTGTTGATTATTGAAGAGAGCATGGTATTTTCTGTTAAATGTCTCCATGAAAGAGTCTGTTTTGACCAATCAATGTCAGGGTTGTATTTGGCAAGCCAAGGAATTCCCAAGATTATTCTGGGTTGTCCCAAATTGATTACCTACAAATCCATTTTCATCTGCTTCCTGTAGATGGTGAAGTCAAGGGTGACAGAATGGGTGATTTGCTTATCTTTATTGAGGGTTCTGTCAGCATTCCTGACTCTGATTGGTTTCTTTAGTGGGGACATTTTCAGGTTCCATTTGTTGACTGGCCAGTGGTCAATAAAATCTCGTCCTGCTCCAGAATCTATCAGTACAAGGTCTTCCACAGATTTTTCAGAGAGATGCACAGTGGTGGGGCAATAAAAGGTGTTGGATTGATGAGTCTTTAAACACAATTCAGAAGCTGATACTTCATTCTGAGGGGGCATAATTTCATCCTTTGGATGGGGGTAAGAGTCAGAAACCAGTCCATTAGAAAACAAGTAAGGGGAAGGAAAAGAATTGTCCTTAGGTGCATCTTTCTTTACTCTAGATGATCTAGACATGGAAACTAGTCATCTGAGGCAAAATCCTGGATTTCCTTTGCTTGAGCACTGGTGGAGTTTGAGAATTTGGTGAAGATTTCAGCAACTTCTTCATCATTTGCTTCCTGAATTATCTCATTGATCTGGGTGAACATGGCCTTTCACTTTTGCTATTTCTCTTTGTCACAGGGTAATTTAGGGGGTATGGGTGGCTTATGCTTGGAAACTTTTACTTGGGCATTTCACAGTAAATTTCATGTCAGTTGCAGTGGGTTTAGTTTCTTTGGACATTCACGAGTGAAATGTCCTGTTTGCCTGCAGTTGAAGCATTTGCCCTGCTTGAGGTCATTGCACATTTTTGGTGTGAGGATGTTTTGTAGGAATGTCTTCAGGAGGTCTTGATTTTCTTCCATCTCATTGACTTCTGCATTGGATTCTTCTTCTAAAGAATAGTCCTCTTCAAGCGCAATTTCAGAGAGTGCCAGTGCCAGGTTATCCATGTCCATGGCATATGGATCTTTATATGTCTGGCTTCTTGACTAATTCATATTATAGGATGCCTTCTTCTTTGGTTGGGGTATAGCTCTATTAGTTCATTCTCAGGTGTGGCTTGCACAATAGTTGTTCTCCATGTGGTGCTGTTCTTCCACTGCTCTTGCTGCTTTGAACCAGATATCAATGTCCAGTCTGGGTCTGAAAGTGATGGTTTTGAGGCCAATCTCGAGGTCCAGGCCTTCTCTGAACTGGTAGATGAGTTCTTGAGGGTTGACCATTCCTGCTTGGGTTGCAAGGACTTTGAACTCAGAGATGTACTGGTCTACTGGTCTTCATTTCTGCTTGAGAGCATGGAGTTGTCAGAGAGCATCTTCAGTGTAGTTGTAAGGGAGGAAGACTCTATTGAGCTCATCTTGGAATGCATTGAATGTTCCAAGGTGTAGTACTCCATTGAAGTTGTGTTGGCAGAGGTATTCTGTCTTCCATAGTTCCACTGCTCCTCCAATGTAGTAGAGCATGAATATGATGGCATCATGGTCAGTAGGGAATCTATGCTGGTTGGTGATGATGTACAAGGCACATTGCTGCTTCCATGCCAAGTACTTCCATGGGTCTCCATCATACAAGGGTAGTGCTTCGTATTTTGGTGTGGAAGGGGCAGCAGGTATTTGTGCTTGTTGGGGAAAACCAAATCCTGGTGGAGGTGCTCCTGGTTGTCCTGGTACAGGTGGCCCTGGTAGTAGTGCTCCTGGTGGTGGTGGTGGAGGCAGTGCTCCTGGTAGTCCTGGTGGTGGGTTCAGACCTGATTGTCCTGGTCCTGAAGGTGGTCATTCAGGCAGAGGTTGTCCAGGAGGCAGTTGAGGGCTTCCTGTTTGCAGCAGGTTTACTGACTGAGCTACTCCAGTCTGAATCAGGTTTCCCTGATTTCCTTGTACAATTCCAGTTGTTTGATGTCTGGAAATCATTGGGTTGGTGAAGAGGGGCTACTAGAAGAATCTTTGGTTCAGGGGCACAATATTACTTCCAAATGTGAAGGTGGTGGCTTGGTTGATGGGTGCCATAGAGTCTATTCTAAGAACTGGCAGTTGCAATTGTTGCAGCATTTGTACTGGTTGTTGGAGAGTAGGAGTAGGGTGTTGTGATGGTTGTTGCTGGTATGGGAGTGGAATTGAGGCTGCACTTGGAGGTCAAGCAAGTTGCTGAAGGGGTTGTACAACAGTGAGAGGGATAGTGACAGTGGTCAACATTTGCTGTCTTTGTTCTCTAGCTGCTTCTCTTCTTCCTCTAATATTGGCAGTAAGTCGCAGTTCCCAAGGGGCAACTTCATCAAAGTTAAGAGATCTGACTCTTCTAGGTGGTCTTGTTCTAGCTGGAGATATGATGGGTGAGACAGGGGATGCTGATCATCAAGCTGTTTTGTCACTGCTGTCTGAGTCTTGAGCTCTAACTTGTTCCAATAAGGCAGCTGCTTCTCCTGAAATGGTGAGGGGAGTGGGGGAGTGGAAGGACATTCAAGGTTCCTCTTGATGAGGGCTTGAATCAGTTCCTAGATCTGAGTCAGTGTGAGGTTGAGGTGTCAAAGTTTGGGGGGAATTAAGGAGAAAATAGAAGTATTGTCCTGTGAAGAAGTCCAGGAAGATGATAAGATAGAATAGATAGAATGGGAGGCAAATGACTGAGGGTTGTCAATTTCAGATGATCGAGAACTTCTGTCAGTTTCCATTAATCGAGAATGCTTTTTGATTTCTGTCAATCAAGAACACTTTACCTTGACAAACATCAACATGATTTATAGTCAGAGGGTCTTCTTCTGATAGACCACCAAATGTTGAGTAGGCGTATTACAGGCTTCCTTGCCAGACCACCAAACAATGAGTGGGCAAATTACAGTTGAGAAGGGGGGGGGTTGGTGTCATTTAGGCACAGCATGAAGCAATGAGAACCAATGACATCCTGATGGCACAGTGCAAAGCAATGAGAGCCTTGGGATGACTATACACACAACATGAAGCAATGAGAATGGCAGTTGGGGTCAGGAAAGTTACAATGTGGGATTAGCACACAAGGGAAGTCTAATCCTGATGTTACAAGGTTTCTTCTTTGGCTAAGCAATGCCTAAGTCAAAGCCTATCCTTGTAAGAAAGGTGAGCAGAGGTCCTAGTCCTATATAGGTCAGTAGGAGCTGCTCTGTTTAACCTCAGGTGGCTGTTCACATTGTCTCTAGGCAGCAAACTCATATAGATCACACACTCCATAGGACAAGACACTGATGAAAAGCCTGAGAGGGAAAAGCTATCCACAAAGATGAAGAGATGTAGACTTAACATGATGCTGGTGCTCAAGGACTTTATCCAAGTACCAAGAGTAAGTAACACATGTTAGGATTAGACTTGGCTAATCTACATGTCCAAGCATTGTACATATACAAGTCCCAATGACTACTTAAGGAAGTAGATCAATTGTAGCATAGAGGTTGAATAAGAAAGGAAAACATATAAAAGGGTGCATAGGGCATAGGGTGTGAAGGATATAGGCATAAAAGGAGGGGGTGCATATGTCATAGGTAAAAGTCTGTGTGAGTGAACATAATTGATGCAATACAAATACAACAGAAGGGTTGAAACTTATACTTGGTCCAATAATAGAAAGTGTCTAATAATAAAAGTGGTGAGTTTAGTGTTTAATCATAGATCATTATCACAAGGAAAGTATACTCCATAGTAGTAGCATGCTTCATCTATCTTCTCACACATTTCCCAATCAAGTGTCTGTCACAACTCAGTGGTTTCCTGCCAGAGGCTGATCATCATGCACTTCATCAAATCCCATTCTTTGTAAGACTGCTCTTCAGTCTCTTCAGTTTCCTCAGTGGTTTTGGAGTTTGCAATATTCATAACACTACCCCTGCCCATCCTCCCCTCCTTCCTAAACCTTCTCCCCCTTCTTCCACCCCTCCTCCTATTAACTACAAGACCTACCCTAGGTCTAATGCCCCTTCACCCTCCACTCAGAGATTGTCTTATGCAAGGATGGCCTCCCACTCACCCCTTAACTCTGAGAAACTGCAGAAGTATGCTGCCCTTCAGAACCAGTTCCCTCAAATGTTGCCAGTTGACATTGTTAACTTCCTCAGATCATCTGGGGATATCAAATCCTCTCCATCCCCTAAATCAACCTCCTCTCTCTACCCCTTCAACAAACCTAAGGCCACCCAAGGCCCATTGTGTAAAAATATTGTTGTACCATATAATAATATTTTTAAGCTAATCCACATTACTTTACTTGACCTAGTCATTCATAACTGCAACAATATCCTCTACCAAAAGGGCTTTCTACTTAAAGTAGAGTCCATTAAGTCAAATAACTGCACTCTTTGGCTCAGCACCAACTAAGTCACAACAGACAAGGAGCTTCTTATCATAAAGAAGGGTATAGCTGACTCCAATTACTTGGCTTTTGCCACCCCTGAAATGGGGGATGCCATTGCACCCTCTCTCCCTATGTCCAAATCATTCATCAAATTGACAAACCTTCCCTACTTCTGACCTGACAGATCCCCTTACACTGCTGATGACTTTAAAGAAGTCATTGAGTCTTCACTGTACCATGATATAATCAACCATCCTGTCAGTAAACCATGATTTCACTGAGTCTCCCTCCACTCCAACTCAGCTATCCTCTTCTTTGACCTCTGGGAATCACAGACTGCTATGAAGGCCAAGCTCCTCACCAACTACACCCTCCTTTTTGAGAACTATGTCTGTACCTTCTGAGGTGTGACTATGCATACTGCCAGCCCTCTCTGTAATAGGTATTGGAGGTGGGGCTATCCTACTCACCTATGCAAAGCTTGTAACCCAAGGTGCTCCCTCTGTGGAGACTCCCACCATACTGAACAACAGAGGACACTAGTGTCTATGTCAGTCACCAAGTTTGATCCAGCTAGAAACACAAACTCAAGATGAGTATCATCACAATTGATGTCACTCAGTTCTTCCCCTCCACCAACCACTCTATTCTATACTTGGTTCTAAAATGCCATGATTTCAACTCTAACCTTGTTTCCTTTTTCTCTCATTATTTAAAAGATTGCTTTACCACCTATTCATGGAACAATAAAACTTCTCCTAAATTCCCTACTGCTGTAGGCATAGGCCAAGGTTCTGCACTTTCCCCTATACTGACTGCTCTTTCTCTTTCCCCTTTTATATACAATTTCTCTAATAACCCCCATTGTAAAATAGTTTCCTTTGTTGATGGACAGACTTATCATTGTTCAATTGGACTCCCTTCACACCAACTGCCACCTTCTTTCACAGGTATACAAAGCTTGCAAAGAATATCTTACCTGCCTTGGTTTTGTCCTTGAAAGAGACAAAACTGAGGCATTCCACTTTTCCAATTGACCATCCTTCCATCTCTGTTTGATAACTGGGCTCTAGTTCTTCTTGGACCTCAGTACTCTCATCTGAGGTCAAATTCTGTTTGATTTCTTCAGCAAGAAGCTGAAGAACTTCATTGTTCACTGGAACAACTGTGTGTGCAGCTTACACATAGCTGCATTGCTTTCCTTTCTCTGGACATTTGTATGCCCAATGATTATGTTTTCCACACTTGTAACAAGGCCCTTTCTCTATAGCTGTAGGAATGCTTAAGTCAGGTTTTCTCACAGTTGTGATGGACTTGTAGGTAGCTATCATGTTTGTAGCTTTTTTTTCTTCAGGTCTTTATTTTCATTAACTTGCCCTATGTTTATGTAGCTAGAACCAATATAACTGGTCTTATGCACTTGGGCACAATGATCTAAGACTCAACACTCTCCTGTGAGGCCCTAGGCCTTACAGTAGGCCTTGTTCCCTTGGGTCTGCCTCACAGGTACTTTGTTCTGTACCTGTGGTTTAAATTTAGCTTTAGGTTTGGTTTGCTGAGGTGGAGGTCTTAATAGTTGCTTTGGTGGAAAGGCATTCAAGGATTACTTTAGCTTGTGAGCAGGGATGTAGTCCTATCCTGTGGATATGTGACAAGGAACCTATGCAGTCCTCATTCTTGGTTTGGCTGTGGTAGATTTCCTAGAGAAGCCTGTAGATGGTTCATGTAATTGAGAGGGTTTCAGTACTCTCTCAAAGAAGGCACTGCTTTGCATCCAATTCTCATAATCAGCTATGTGTACCACAAAGTCCTCAAGTTGATTCATCTCAGGAGACAATCCTCTGTTGAATATGGGGAAGTGTCTCATGGTTTGTGGGAGACCTTCCAAGAAGGTCTCAATGAGGGAGTAGTTGGGATGGACTGCCATATCTTGTGAGTATCCCAAGATAATGCTATAATAATGTTGAATCCCTTCTTTGGGATTATATCTATCCCTTTGAGGCTCTTGTGAGCCTCATGTATTGATGTTGGTCTGATGAATCTATCATAGAGTGCCATGATGATGCTCTTAAACATCTAATTGTATTTACTACAATCTATACTAAGTACATGGCAAACAAACATCTCTTTCACCTCTCCAATGAGGTAATATTGGAGAGTTAGGATTCATAGTCAATGTTACTTAGGCATGGTATGGTCATCATGCCAGTGCAGAGAGATACTGTCCTAAGATAACCTGACACTATTAAGTTCCTAAGCAGAATACCTGTCTGTTCACCTAGTGAACTAGAGGCTGGTTGGAAATCTCACAGGGACTAGCAAAGAAGAGATACAACTTGTAAGGTCACAGGCTACTCCAGTGGTTTAGCTGTTATGCCAGTTATCCTGTCAAGGCAGGTAGAGCTCTCATGTGGCATGAAGATAAAGCAAAAAGGAAACCTGCTATTCTTGCACTATGTACAAGCAATCATAAAGCTAAGTTCTACTTACTTTACAAGCTACCTAAATACCAGAATGATTGCTATCTTACATGTCTTAATCAAGATGCACATAACTACTTCAGTGTTCTAATAATAGTAGACTGAACCTAAGGTAAGGTGTGAGATCTACTGAAAGAGGACTACTACTATACAAGGTAACACTGAGTCTGAATGCTAAATATACTACAGCTCAGGAGATCTGAGATATAGCCAATGGCTGAGGTACAAGTCATGTTACAAGGTTTCTTCTTTGGCTAAGTGATGCCTAAGTCAGAGCCTATCCTTGTAAGAGAGATGAGCAGAGGTCCTTGTCCTATACAGGTCTAAAGGAGCTGCTCTGTTTAACCTTGGGTGGCTGTTCATGTTGTCTCTAGGCAGTGAACTCATATAGATTACATGCTCTGTAGGACAAGATGTTGACAAGAAGCCTGAGAGGGAAAAGCTATCTTCAAGGGCAAAGAGTTGTAGACTTAACAGGCTACTGGTTCACTTGTAAGAGAGGAGGTAACACATGTTAAGATTAGACTTGTCTAATCTACATGTCCAAGTGGTGTACATATAGGAGTTCAGATGACTACTTAAGGAAGTAGATCAAATGTAGCATAGAAGACAAATATCAAAAGGGGGAACATAGAAAAGGAAGGCATATGGCATAGGGGAAAGTCTGTAGAAGCAAACATAATTGATGTGACACAAATACAACAGAAGAGTCAAAACTTATACCTAGTCCTAATAATAGAAAGTGTCTAGAAATAGAAATGGTAAGTTTAGCATTCATTACAAGTCATCATTGCAAGGGAAGTATACTGTGGTACCAGCACACTTCATCTACCTTCTCACACATTTCCCAATCTAGAGTCTGCCAGAGCTCCATCATTTCCTGCCATAGGCTGATCATCATATGTTTCATCAAATCCCAATCCTCATACAGGTGCTCCTTGGTCTCTTCAGTCTCCTTGGTGATCTTGGAGTCTGCAATATTTGTAACATGATCCCCTTCATAATGTCAAGCATCCTCACTCAACTCAGTGGCTCCTGGTAACATTTTCATTGTTATAAGGATATTCATGCATTCCCTCTCCTGTGTCATCCATGACACTTTGGAGGGTGCACTCAATAGATCAAGCTGACTGTCATCAAGGGTGAATGTGTCAGTCAGAAGCTCTAGGGACAATGGTGTTGTTGATGGCATATTGGGAGAGGTATGGAGGAGATCTGTCATGGTATTCATCAGCAAATTGAGGTCCTTGGATGTTGTCAGCAGTGGTGAGCCCTGCCTGAAGGAGAGTGTAGCCTTGGTTGCAGCACAAACAAAGGGGCAAAGGAGAGCTTGAGTCTCCTGATGATGGGGATTGAGCTGCAGAGGGGGAGGAAGTTGATACAGAGAGAGCTAGGGAATGAGCATTCTGGGATCAATTGTTTGTGGCAGTGCTAGTTCCTCATCCACTATCCTGTTGCCTGGTGGACTACTCAGCAATTCTGGTAGTGGCAAGCTGAGCTTTGTCAGTGAGGATTCTTGCATAGTGGAAAGGAGGGCATGTTCTGATGGGATTGAGGAAACAGTACTTCTGGTAGTGTCCTAGGGCATAGTAGTGGCAGAAGGGGCAATAATATCTTGGGCATTGATCTGCCCTATGACCCACATTGCTACATTGATAGCAGGTGGTGTGTTGGTCAGATAGGGTGAGGATAGGGCCATCTGTGAGAGAAGGTTCTGAATCTCTAGAAGTTCCTGTTTCAGCATATTGTCAATCCACATTATGAAGTTGCTTGGGTACTGGAGGGGTTCCTTGGTTCTATCAGGGTGAGGGGTTGTGAGTAACATTGCCAGATCTAAGTCCAATTTGTGGGTGGAGAAAAGCAGATATGTCCTCTCACACTTGCAGAATTGTGCAGTGGGTGCCTGAGAGGTATTGCCTTTCCTGATCAAGTCCTGGCAAGTCAATAACCTGATTAAAGCAGGAAAGCAGGTACTGACTTCATCAGCCAGTCTGTTAGTATGGAGCTGGCAATTTTTTTTTTTTTAAATCAACATTTATTGCAATAGACTAGCTACTACAAACAGGTGTGCAATAGCAGTCCTAAGAACTGAAACCTACAGACAAGAGAAAGAAATAGAGAAAGAGAAAATGGAAATAGAAGGAGGAAGGGGAGTGAGGGAGCTAGCAATGAGGCAACCAACACAAAATATAGTGTACAACCAATCAGAAAGAGAGAGAAGAGATGAAGATGAAGAGGAAGAGGAGATATGGAGCTAATTAGAGGCAAGTGTAAATAGGAGAGAAAGAGAAAAGACCCTTTAATGAACATCTGGAGTGCTGTGTAAAGCCAGCCTCTCTCATCAAGTAAGCTATTGAGTGTTATAGTCCTCAAATGTAATTGGTCCTTGTATCTGGTTAGCAAAGGAGAATGCTGCTGGGTTTTCATGAAGAAACTTGATGAGCCAAAAGATATTCATATGAATACCATAAGGCTGATGATAAAGGGGACAATGGTGGATAATATGGTCCCAAGTTTCAAGTTCTTCACTGCATGGGCAGGAAGTGATGTAGTGCCCTGGGAAGAAGTGCTGTCTAAAGGTACCAATAGGTGCATGGTCGGTTACACATTGAGTGAAGTATGCACAAAGATTGGAGTCAGCACCAAGGCTCAATGAGAGCCAGGTGCCTCCTTTGGAATATTTCGGTTCAAGGGGTTGATCCATGGGGTTGGTGAGAGGAAGCCAGTTATGGCTCCAGTATTTAGGAATGTTCATCTTTTGCCTCCACAGAGCAAGGCACTTGTTGGTGTAATGGTTGTGAATGTAACCAAGAGAGGTGCAGATGGGGAACTATGGGTTATTAGGGATGTGCAATAACTTGGCGAGGTTGTGTGCTTGGAAATGAACTGACCATTTTCTGGAGGAGGGAACTGACTAGAAATGGATGTTATTGAGGGAGGAGGAAGAAAGCCACTCTTGGAAAAGAGGAATGACTGCTAGAGCATCCTTGTGAGCACTGTGGGGGCCATAGTTAAAAAGAAGTTTAGCAGAGGAAATGGAGTCTGTAAAGAAGGAAATAGAGGAACAATTATGAGAGATTGCAAGAGAGATAGATGAAAAGAGACCAAGACAGATAGTGTACAATTCAGAATCAGAAGAGATTACTTCCCCACAGGAGCAAATGGAAGAAGAGAGAATGTCTGAAGCAGAAGAACCAAAAACAATATAAGTAGAGGTAGCAGAGAGCTGCAGATTGAGGGGAACAGAACCATCAGACAAAACAACTAATGAAACAGGAGAGGAAAAAGAAGAGTCCCTAGCTACATTGAGAGACTGTATATATCATGCTTTGACATTATTGTCAGCAGGGGTGGGGCATTGGTGGAAGTGGATTTGGGAGTCGAAATAATCAACAAGATGCTGACCAGGTTTAGTGTATGGATGGAGGCAGTTAAACTGATCCGATACAAGTTGGGTGTCAGACACAAAGTCTAGCACCATGGACTGGGTTTTAGTAGAGCATGCATTGAGGGGGTCAACATTGTGTGTGAGGATTTTGAGGGGGTGGGATGAGGGGAGTTTGGAAGCGTAAAGAGCATCACTTAGCAAGTTTGAATAGGTGAAGTTGGATGGGGATGAGGCCAGTGATGGCTTCAACTCCACCTGTAGGTGTTGTGTGGAATACACTGGTGGTCCATAAGGCTGCAGACTGTTGCATTTGTTGTAATTGCTTGATTAGGCCTTTGTATTGGCCATTTCAGTTGAACCATAGACAGAAACTGTAGATGGCTATAGGTACTACACAAGACCTGTAAAGGAGGTGTTTGTGTAAGGGAGATAGACCTTGGATGGAGTTTCTAAGGAGGCACATGCACTTGACAGAGGAGAGTGCTTTAGTGGAGTAGTATCAGATGTGTTCTTTGAAGGAAAGCACCCTATCAAAGTAAAAGCCCAAGTACCAGAGATAGCACTTGGGTTTGAAGATGAGTTGGCTGTCCATTAGGTGATTAATGACAATGTGAGGGTTGGGTTCTGCCCATGGGCAGTTAGAGGAGTGAAAGGCCTCAGTCTTGTCATGCTTGAGAGCTAGGCCCATTGATGTTAGTAATTGTTTGCAACTGAGGTATACAGAAGTGAGTAGTTTACAGTTGGTATGAAATGAATTAGACTGTACTATAATGAGTCCATCATCAATAAAGGAGAGTAGTTTACAAATGGAGCTGGCAATGTATTGCATTAAACCAAGATGCCCTGAAAGTGTTGAGTACTTCAGTTGATTGATTACTGCACTCAAGAGTGGACCTTGCTTGGGAAAAGGAATCTTCATATAGAGACTGGAGTCATATTGTGGCAGAAAGAGCAGCATTGCTTGCTTCTTGTAAGGGACTAGTTGGAAAGGCTCACCTTTGGGAGCTTTGTGCTTCATATAGTTCAAATGCCTGGGATATTTGGTGCTTGACTTCAGTGATGTCAATGACTTGTCTTTGCTGCTCTTCATAGCATAAAGACTCTGGGATAGAAGGGTGATCTTCTGGTGAGGGCATTAGTTTGTGAGTGAGAGGAGTAGGTAGAACTGAAATAAGGGTCTGTGATGAGGCTTGAGTAAAAGACATAGTAGAGGTGGGAGTAGTTGGATAGTTGGTAGTGGTAGTATTGGAAGTGGTAGACATTTGAGTAGCTTGGGTTTCTAGTTGAGATTATGTTGAAGTTTATAAGCATTGAGGAGTGTCTGGGAATTGCACAGGTCTGTTGAATTTTGCCATGTTCATTCTGATTCTAGATATCCCTTCCAATGCACTAGGAACTCTAATCCTTGTCTTCTGGTGTGACAGTGTACCACTATGGCTTTGACTTCCCATTCTTCTTCTCCTTGGATGAGATCAGGTGGGGGTCTTGAGAAGTGTTTGCCATAAATGTCATTTTTGGTGACAGGATAGAGGTATTGAATGTGGAAGACATTGTGTATCTTCCAGCTCTTTGGGAGAGATAGCTTGTAGGATACATTTCCTCATTTCCTAATAACAGTGAATGGGCCTAGTTGACAGGTGGTGATTTTTCTTGATGCAACTTGAATTAGGAGGTTTCAAGCATTGAGCTATACCTTTTGGCCAAGTTCTATTTTTGGCATCATATACATTTATATTCATTCTGTCATAATTTTGTGTGAAGTTTCATGTACTATTTTTGCAGCTTCTCAGATATTTATAATCCAATTCATTCTTTCTTCAGCTGATGGGGAGTTCATTGGAGCTAGCTTGGTAGGGAAGGCTTTGAGCAGGTGGCCATACATGAGCTTGAATGGGGTTTGTTGTTGATTGGCATGTGTTCTGGAGTTGTGGGAGAATTTGACTAGAGGGAGGTGTCTAGGCCAAGAGTGGGGGTTTTGAGTGCAATAGGCTGATAGGTACATCTCAATTTCTTGATTAAATCTTTTGGTTGATCTGTCTGACTGGGGGTGATAGGCAGTAGAGGGGGCATAGTCGATGTTGAGCTTCTTGAACATTGCTTGTATCAATTTGGCCATGAATCAGGGGTCTCTATCTGAAATGATTTTGTTGGGTATTCCTGTGTGAATGAACATGTGTTTGATCAAGATGTCTGTAATTTGATTAGTAGTGGTGGATTTGGAAGTGGGTACTATGATTATCCCCTTTGTAAGACCATAGTCCACCATGGACAATATTGCATCATATCTGTTGGATTCAGGGAGGTCTGTAATGAGGTCTATGGACATCCAGACAAAAGGCTGTGATGATTGGGGACTTGGAATCAGTTGCAGAGGAGGCTTCAAGGGTCATCTATTGATCTTGTATTGTTGGCAAGTGGGGCATCCTTTCACATAGTTCATAATGTAGGCATGAATACTGGGCTAGGTAACATATTCTTGAGGTTTTCTAAGGGTTTTGGCAACTCCAGGGTGTCCTACAGCTAGTGCATTGTGTACATGCTGCAATAAGTGCTTTTTAAGCACAGAGTCCATGGAGAGTTGGATGCAACCTTCCTGATCCAGTTCTATAGATCCATCCTTTCCTTTCTGGGCTTCATTTTCAATATCAGGGTCCATGATGTTGATTTTGTCATTTTCTCCTGAATTAGCCAATTTTATATTAATGTTGGTGAAGTCACTAGTTTGAAACTTCTCTAATGGAATGGCCACTTTGGTAGTTTCAAGTTCTGTATCTTTACTAGTTGAGGTGTGGTCAGGTCTTCTGGACAGAGCATTGGCAGCACAGTTTTTAGACCTGAGGATGTGGCAAATCTTGATCTTATGGGCACTGATTGTAGCAAACTATCAAATAGTTCATCTTGAAAGTTTTGATGGCTTGGCCCAATGGATGATGTTGTCATGATCCATCCATACTATAGTTTCATAGGGTGATCCATTGATGTAATGACACCATTTCTGTAGAGCTTGAATAATCACAAGGAATTCTTGCTCTAATACATGATAATTTCATTCAGCTTTAGAGAATGGTTTGGAATAATAGAAACAGGGGTGCAATACTCCATTTGAATCCTTCTGGAGAAGTACTGCTCCTGAAGCATACACAGATGCATCAGTTTGGATTTCAAATGGCTTAGAGGGGTCAGGAGTGATGAGAATGGGTTTCTCCAAGAAGCATTGCTTTAATTCCTTGAAAGTATCACCAGCTTCTTTTGTCCAGTGGAAGGGGGCATTGGATTTCTTGAGAAGAGTGTTGAGCAGTAAGGACAGGTGGGCATAGTGCTTGATGAATTTGTGATAGAAGTTACAGAACCCAATGAATTTCCATACATCTTAGACTGTTTTGGGTGTAGGCCAATCTGTTATCCCTTTGAGTTTGGTGGGGTCCATTTTGACTTCATTAGGAGAAATGATGAATCCAAGGTAGGCAAGAGTCATTTTCTTGAATTCACATTTCTCAGGTTTGAGGTAGAGATCATGCTTTCACAGGATCTTAAATACTTCTCAGGTCATTTTCTTGAGTTCAGTTTTAGTTGGCATGTGGATGAGGATATCATCCATGTAGACAATGACTTTATTTTGTATGATGAGAGGAGCAAGAATAGTGTCCATCATGTTTTGGAATGTCACTGGGCTGTTACACATTCCAAAGAACATGACCATCAGTTCAAATAATTCTTGATGGGTGTGGAATACTCCTTTCCATCTGTCTTCTTCCACAATTCAGACATTGTTGTATCTGAGCCTGATGTTAAGTATGGTGAAGTATTTTGAACCTCATAGTTTGTCAAGTATGGATTGGATAGAAGGGATTGGATAGCCATTCTTGACTGTATGTTTGTTAAGATAATGATAGTCCTGACAAGGTCTGAGTTTCCTGTCTTTCTTTGACATGAAGAAGAATGGTGAGGCCATAGGGGATTTCTTTTTTTTTTTTTTTTTTTTTTTTTTTAAATCGACGTTTATTGCAATAGAACTAGCTACTACAAACAGGTGCACGATAGCAGTCCCAATACTGAAACTAAGAGAAAGAAAAAGAGGTAGAGAAAAGGAAAGAAAGAAGAGTACGAGAGCGAGTGAGGCTACTCTGAATACGGATGAGATGAAAAGAAAGCGAACTAACTTAACAAAACAAGTAAGAGAAGAGGAGGAAGGAAAGAATAGAGGGGTAGGAGCGGGGAGCTAGCTACGAGGCAAGAATGAAATGGAAAAGGCCTTCAGTGGACATCCGGGACTCCATTTCTTGCAAGACGCTCTCTGCAGTTGAGGTGGCGGGTGGTGAACTCCTCTTGTGTGATGGGTCCTTGAATCTGGTCGGCGAATGAGAAAGCCGTGGGGTTTTGGTCTAAGAATTGGATAACCCAATGGAAACCGCCACGGGCTCCATATGGGTAGTGAAAACGGGGGCAGGTGTCGAGTAAGTGGTCGCGCGTCTTGAGAAGTTCACTGCAGGGGCAAGAAGTGATGTGGTGCCCAGGAAAGAAGCACTGTCGAAAGGTGCCAATGGGCACGTGATTGGTGATGCATCGAGTGAAGCGCGCGCAGAGTTGGGCGTTCTTTCCGAGGGGTGACTTTAGATAAGTCCCACCATTGGCATATTTGGGGAGGAGGGGGTTGCCCAAACCATCAGAGAGAGGGAGCCATGAATGGCTGCAGTGAGTAGGGTTGTTCATGAGTTGGTGCCATAGGGTAAGGCACTTTTGAGTGTAGTGGTTGCGAACAAACCCAAGGGAGGTGCAGAAAGGTTGGTGGCAGGGATTAGGAAGGCAGAGAGACTTGGCAAGGGTATGTGCCTGGTGGTGAATAGACCATTTGGCAGATGAGGGGATATACCAGAAATGGACATGGTTAAGAGGGGAGGAGGAGAGCCAGGAGTGCAGTAGAGGAGCGACTGCGATAGAGTCTGGGTGCGCACTGTGCCCGTCTACAGAGCCCTTTGCAGGCACCCCTACCCTTTTGGGTGACGTGGAATCAACTTGAGCCAGAACCTGACTATTTTTAACTGTATCAGGCTGACTGGTGTAGGATTTAGTCCTCTCGAGCCAAGGGAGCATTCTCTGACATCCCTTGCTACGGCCCATGGCTTGATCCAGGCGCTACCCTGGGGCCACTTCCTGTTACCCAGCAGCCAGTTCGGTATGCCATTAAGGCCTGGATCCCCGTGCTTAACTGTCTGGGCTCTACACCTTGCAGGTGCCGCTACCAGATTGGTTCCCGAGGTCACTCCAGAGGTATGTGACATGGGGTCATTGGCCAGCTATCAGCTGACACCCTTGATCCGGAGATTGGGTTATGCCTACTAACTACCTGTAAAGCTTTATGCTTTACGGTTAGAAGACCTCACACTCACGCCAAATAGTTCAAACCCGTTTATTGGGAGACTACGTGGCACAAGCAAAGGTCAGTTGTCGTCGACAACCGATGTGCCCTAATAAACAGTAGATACAAACAGGTGATGGAGTGATGGGTAAACAAGACTGATACCAAAATATAACACAACGACATGGGTTAATTGATTTTCGAATTAAGTGTAAGGGCGTGCCCTTACACACCCCCCCTCCAGACCGTTTCATGGTCTCTTGGTGTGAGAGAGAAGAGGATTAATAAATAGTCGTGTATGATAGGGTATAGGTCCGAGACGAATAAGATGCTCGGTTTTAGGGTATAGGGTATATGGCCGAGACGACTAGGTCACTCGGATACAGTTTTTAATAAGTGGTGAGGCCGAAGGAGTAAAGTCCCTCGGCCAGGTGTGAAGGAAGTCGAGTCGTGAGACTTGACTGTGGTAGGGGCCAGGCGGTGATGCCTGGAAGAGGGTACGAGTGGGATCAAGTCGTGAGACTTGACGAGGATAGTTACACGGCGGAGCGACTAGGTCGCTCCCCTGTCGTCGATAGGAAGTTAGGCGGGGGGTAATGAAATTCCCCCAGCCCTGGGTGTGGAGCTGTTTGACGACGCAATATCGTCATCAGATGCGTCGGTGGGTGATGACTCGCTTTCGGGATGGAGAATGGAGGGGCGATCAACCTCCATCGGTCAGGCTTCAGTCGAGGGGTGATCCTCGACCTGAGCCTCACTAGATGTGACGGGCGGAGTCAAGTTGCTGGGCCCATCAACCGCAGGTGTGGTTGGGGGCTTGAGCAGGTGTGGAGGGTACTCCCGCTTACTGAGAAGGCGGAAGTGAGTAGGGCCCCCGGCCTTTAGCCAGCCGGGGTCATCTTGCATTTCCTTCCCGGTGCGAAGGAATTCTCGTTGTTCGAAGAAATACGACCTGAGAAGGTCGTGGTCGTTGGGGTAGAACCATCCGTCCCATCTCTTGATGGCCGGAGGTGGTCCATATAGGTTGAGACGACGGATGTGTTCGTCGTCCCAGTCATGGTACATGGACTGGTGACTAGGTTCACCAGTATAGGATTGATCCAAGTAATGGATCCCAAAAAGGTAAGCATGGTCGACCCAGGACGGGTCGACTCCATTGTGGATGAGAACCTTGGCAATGGTGTCGAGGTTCATGTTTGGCACTTGACTATCATCAATGTCAAGTGATCGGAAGTAACACATTGGTCCCGGTTGAGGGACAAAGGGGCATTCAGGATGCCGAGCGTTCCAACACTCAATATACTCTCTATAAAGTCGCGGTGATGCGACTAGGACAGCAAAAAGCCAGGTGAATCTCACCTGGCCTGCGCGGTTAGGACCACGTTCGGGTGGCCCAAAGAAGCGAGCTAGGCCATACCCAAAAGTGGTTCGATGGTGTACGAGCCGTCTATGCTCGAACAAGATACCATTGACGGGGTTGTTGGACCCCGGGCGGCTATGAGTAAGAAGATATCGACCAAGATGGTCGATATTGAAGAGGCCGGCTCCCGTGGGCTGGGTGAAACCCATGCCCTGGGTCCGGTTTTTGGGGTTTGAGACACGAGCTTGTTCGTACGCTCACGACAGTTGGTGCTCTTCCCTTATTTCAGTGGTTATTCTGGACGGGTGCGTGTCCGGGCGGAAGCCACTATGGCGCAACAGGAAGATCATTGCGTCATCGTAGTGCTCTTCCTCCGTGCGCTGAGCTATTTTGTATAGCTCAGTCAGGAGGTGGTGTGCCTCAGCTCGATGCTCGGCTTTGGCGTGATGATTATTGAGAAGCTTGAGCAGCTTCTCTACTTCGCGGGGGGTCATAGGCAGTCCACGACGGGCTGCCTTATAAACTGGATGAGTGGCCGGGATTTCGAACTCCCGGCCTTTGTATTCCGTTATTGCGGCGATGGTGGCGGTGGCACCGGCGAACATGGTATTGGTTCGTCGCGAGTAATGAACTCGCCACGATAACATGTTCCGCATGCTGTTGTCGCATTCGCGACTATGGACTTGGCTGTGTTGCCATAGTCCCCACATGGACGGAATAATGCCATTACGACCTGGCAGGTCGTGGATAATTGGTCGAGATGTCGACCTAGAGGTCGACGATTGAGGGGCCTTCTTCTTACCCTTCTTGGGTTTGAAGTCTTCGGCCGCGTCTTCTTCCTCACTGGAGGACATGGGCGTCACGTCCTCAGGTGTGAGGTAGTCGGGGACAACTCGAGGGGCGTCCTCGAGTTTGGTGGGAAGACGGACCAAAATGAGTGGTCTGTAGTTGCATGTGGGGGAGGTGGGACCTGGAATTCCAGGTCCTGACGGTAGTTCTTCAATACGCGACAACTGCTCAGAAGCGGTTGTCGGCGGGAGCGGGGTGTCGTCCATCGGGACGTCATCATAGATGAGCGCGACGTCCGGTTCTTGGGCGACCGACTCATCAGTCGTCCTGACGGGTGAATCCTGTCGCCTTCGCTTGGACGACTTTTTGACAGGTGTTGGTTCTTGACTAGTGCTAGGTGCACTAGTCTTGGAGGAGGTTGTGGTTAGGCGAGTGCTCCCAGCACTCGCCTTCTTGGAGGTGGCAGGTGGTAGCTTGGTTTGTGTACCTGCCTTTGAGGATGAGGATGATGAGCGAGCACTACCAGTGCTCACTTTGGAAGATGTAGATGATGTGCGAGTCATTGCATTACTCGCAGCTGAAGCGTATGATTTAGGTCGAGCTGATGAGCTCGACACGGGTTGTTGTTGCTGTTGTAGTGAAGCCGGGGTGGCTCCACTGGGAGGTGTTAGAGAACCAGACAAGGTCCTCTTTTTAGACGCACGAATCGTGGCCTTGAGCTCGTACTCTCTCGATTGCTGTAAAGCGGAGAGTGTATCGTTGAGGCGGCGGAGGCGTCCTTCGAGGACACTGATGTGTGCGTTTTTATTTTGTATAATCTCAACGAGCTCGTTGAGAACTTGATTGATCGACTCGTCGAACGGGTCGATCATGTCGATGAGGAGGTCGTTTAGTCCGACCTCGCGTAATCGGGATACGAGGCCCGAGTTTTGTTCCTCGTATTGTTGGTGGAGCAAATCTTGCTCCGATGCGCGTTGTTTGCCTTTGGCTCTTGACGGCCCGGCCGTCGTCGAGGGCGTAGGGTGAGGTAGTTGCCGAGTGTATTCACTCGGCGCAGTTGGGTAGTGGTGGTGGTGTGCCAACTGAAGTGCAGTTGGCGGTGGCGGCGATGCGTGATAGGGATGATAAGGCGTTGTCGTAGGATGATGGAGTGTCAGCGGTGGCGGAGGGTAGTATGCAGGGTTCGGGTAACCCTGCGGATATGGATTGAATGGAGGGTGGCCGAATTGTTGACTCGGCCATTGTTCGAATTGTTGACTCGGCCATTGTTCGAATTGTGGGTGTTGAGACATTGACGTTGGTATTGTCAACAATAAGGCGCGATGAGGGTCTTGGTGCCCTTGCTGATGCTCGGGCTGACTCATAAATGTTGGAATGGGGTCTGAAGTCGTGTCCATCGACTCCCTCCCCCTCCCAGGACCTGTCCAGGGTCCTTGGAATGTTGATGGTGCAGAGCTGCTTGTGCTGCTCTGCTGAGGCATGGCAGTTGGTTGTCGTGGTTGTTGTGGGTGCTGGGGGTTCATGGTGGTGGTTGTAGGGAGAGAAGAGGTGACTTTTGCAAGTCGCCATTGGTAATATATTGTAGGATTCTCAGGGTCGAAGTTAATCTCTTCGACCTGATTTGTACCTACCATTTCTGGTAGGCTGTGATCGGGGTCGAAGTTGCTGAACCTTCGACACCCCTTGCAGCTCCAGGTACCTATCCAATGCCGCGAGTTCTTCGCAGTGTTGTATTGGTTCCCAAGTGGTGTCTCCCAGACTCCACCGGACCTGAAATTCGATTTTACCATCGTTGGTGAACCGATGGCCTACGATCTCTTCGACGAACCATTTGTGCTCGTCGTCAAACCCGAAGTCGTATGGCTTGGGCCGCGATCGCTCCAGGAATAATGTATCGTCTGAGGCATGGTATGGCCTCAGAAGGTTTACGTGAAACACCGGATGGATTTTCCGGCGTAATAACACTGGAGGCAGTTCCAATTTGTAATTGGAAGTCTCTGGCTTCGATTCTAGGACCTTGTAGGGTCCTATAAACTTTGGACAGAGCTTTCGAGCTCTGTCTTTTGGTAACGAGAGGTTCTGTGTGGAAAGGTAGACTAAGTCTCCTTTCTCGATACGAGGTTCTGGCCCTCGTTTTTTGTTGGCATTGTGGGTTTGGAAAACCCGCGATTCTATTATTGTGTCATGGGCGGCTGCTAAGTTTAGCAGCGCTGCTTCTGCAAAGGTTTTTATCCCTTTGTGGACGGTTTCGGCATTGCGGCCGTCCCGGATCATGGACGGCATATAACCGTAATTCAACTCGAATGGGGCATATTTCATGGTAGCCGAGATGCTCGAGTTGATTGCAAACTCGGTTAATGGTGCTTTGTCGACCCAATTAGTTTGGTCGTAGCGTACCGTTGCACGGAAGATCTGACCGATGTTGCGATTCATTCGTTCGGTCTGGCCATCTGTTTGAGGGTGAAAAGAAGTTGACATTAGGAGCTTCGCTCCTAATACCTTGTGGAGTTCTCTCCACCAGGTGGATGTGAATTTCGAGTCTCGATCGCTCACAATCGAGCTCGGTAGACTGTGTAAGCGTACGATATCTCGTACGTAAACCCATGACAGCTCTGACGCTGTCATTTTTGTGTGCACTGGTATTAAGTGCACCATGCTCGTCATTCGGCACATAACTACCCAGAGATAGTTGAAGCCTCTGGATTCTGGGAATGGACCAACGAAGTCCATCCCGATTGAGTCCCAGGGTTTGGTAGGAACCGGTAGAGAGTGTAGCTCTCCACTGGGTTTTGTGTTCGATGTCTTGGTTCGAGCACACGTTTTGCAAGTTCCACAGAACTTGCGACAATCTTTTACCAACGACGGCCACCAGTACCATCTGCGGATGTACTCTGCCGTCTGTTGGTCGCCTAGATGTCCCACAATTTCGTGGGCCTTCGTCAGTACCTGGGTTATGAGTCGCCTGTCATTTGGGATACATACGACTCGGTCTCCTAGGGGAGTTTTTTTCATGATCACTCCTCGGTTATCCACAGAGAAGTCTCTATACTTCTCTGGGGATTGTTTGACTATACTCATTAATGAGTCTGCATTGTATCCGGCGACGACTTTGTCAATGAAGTCGTCCCCAATGGTGAAACTGGCGGAGTTGTCAGTTGCAGAGAGTGACTCACCAAGGGTTATTCCCTTGGTTTTGCGTTTTTGTGTCGAGCGTTTCGCTCGGCCAGTATCTGGTTCTACAGCACGGAGGGCGGCTGCCTCTTGAAGCTCTTCAGCTTCAATATCTCGTTGTTCGCGCTTTTCTTGGAGTCTGGCGCTTCGCCTGACTCCTTCGTCGTTTATAGCTGCCAGTCGGTCTTGCAGACGTTGTATCTCTGCTCTTCTTGGTGCTGGCAAGTCGTCCCCTTTGGGGTCGATACGAAAGTCGGCCTGTACATATTCCCCACTGGGGTGCTCTTCCCCCGGTCGATCACTCTCGTAGTATCGCGAGAGACAGTCGGCAATCTTGTTGCGTTCTCCTTTGACGTATGTTATGTCAAAGTCGAACCTCGACATATAGTCGAGCCATCGTCGTTGTCAACTCGACAATTTTGATTGAGTTTTGAAAAACTCAAGTGCCTTATGATCGGTGATGATGTGGATTCGGTAACCCACCAGCTTATCCTCCCACTTCAGTAGTGCCTTGAGGATAGCCAACATTTCGAGTTCATGCACAGCGTAGTTCTGCTGTGCTGCAGAAAATTTCTTGGACATGAATCCTGCTGGGCGACAGTCCACCCAGCTGGGGCCTTGTCCATACATGGCTCCGACACCGGTTTTCGAAGCGTCACAGATAACCCATATGGGTTCTCCGTTCTTCGGATCTATCGGTCGGATCACGGGCGTTTTACAACAGATGCGTTTGATCATATCGAAGCATCTCTGATGTAACAGTCGCCAGTGGAATGGTGTTCCGTTCTGCGTTATGGCCATTAACGGGCCAGTATACACAGTTATATCCAGCAGAAAGTTGGACACGTAGTTAACGAGTCTGACGAATTTCTGCACGTCATTATAGTTGCGAGGGGTTCTCCACTCGTGGATTCGGGATAGTTTATCGGTATCGGGGTGGATACCGTTATTGTCTATTATATGACCGAGACAGTCCACTCGGTCTGCATACAGTTCTACCTTCGACTCTTTGACGTAGAGCTGTTGTTGGCGGAGTCGGTCTAATACGAGCCGTAGATGCTGCTCGTGTTCCTCCACAGAATTAGAAAATATAAATATATCGTCCAGATATGCATGGACGAATATGCCG
The DNA here is from genome assembly GCA_018524725.1 of Podaxis mareebaensis. Classification (NCBI taxonomy): domain Eukaryota; kingdom Fungi; phylum Basidiomycota; class Agaricomycetes; order Agaricales; family Agaricaceae; genus Podaxis; species Podaxis mareebaensis. The sequence goes on along the minus strand of JAEUWP010000237.1, from coordinate 20,545 downwards.
ATGACGTCTCTAAAAATAGCCATCATCAATCTTTGGAACGTGGCAGGGGCGTTACAGTCCCCTTGCTGCATGATGTTACTAACGTATGTTCCCGCAATGGTGGAGAAGGCTGTCTTCTCCACATCCTCGGGTCGAACTCTAACCTGTTCGTATGCGTCAGCTAGATCAATCTTAGAGCAATACCTTGCTCTAGCCACGTCTTCTCGGATTACTTCTTGATCAGGTAAAGGAGTTACATCCTTTACCATGTTATCATTTCGCTCCTTCGCATCAACGACTGTGTGCAGTCGCCCATCCTTCTTGGGGATGCATAGCAAAGGGGCTGCTTGCATGACATTGCGGGGTTCCCACCACCCCGCGTCTATGTAACGGTTGAGTTTTGCATGGAACTCCTCCCGTAAGGACTGTGGACATCTGGGCAAGCAATAGTTATATCGCTTGTTCTCCTCGATAAGGTGAATCTCGTGATTCACCTCTCGGAATGGGGGTAGGCGAGATGGTGTTCCTTGCATCATATCATGGTAGTCACACATCAACCGCTGCTTAATCTGCGGTATCTTGCGCTGGTTCTGGTCACCCGGATTATCGGGTGGTTTCTTTGTTTCGAATCGAGCACGCGTGTCCTCGATTCGTTTCATGCAGTCGTCTTCCATTGGCAGACGAATGACTGTCATACTACGGATATAGTCCCTGAGAGACCACTCGGGATATCTTATCCTTGTGAATTCTTCTGTGTGGACAATATCGTCCACACTGCTTGGAGTATATCCTGTAGACGGTGGGTGTCCGTCTGCGGGTCGTTTCATTGACCAGACGCCTGATACCATGGCGTTCCATTCGTCAGGCATCCGCAGGTCATAGTACCAGTCGTACATTGCCTTGACGACTGGTGTTTCGATGAGCCGTTTATGGGCTGGTGGTCCTCGCTTTTGACGAGCTAGTAGCTCGTCTTCGACCAAGACGATAGGGTGAAATTTAGGTTCACTCGCGTATCGTGGGCGGGGAAGTTTCTCCCCATGGTCTTCATTTCTTATCCTCGAGGGAATCTCCTCGAGGACATGGGGGTAATTGTGGGGGAGTTTTTCCCCAGCGTGTATTCCACTTGCTTCGGTGACGTCCTCTACCGTCACTCGATTTGTAGTGGGCTCTTTGCCTCCATATAGTCATGTCGACTGATGTTTATCGGTCAAACGATGGCAACGGAGCCGCATATCTGAATTACCGACGGTGTCGGTAGCTGGAATGCTGACTCCATCAATGATCACTGCTCGATTCTCGAAATCGAGCTTCACTTTATGTCGATGCATAAAGGGGGTTCCGATTATCATGTCATAGCGATCGAAGTTCGCTATGTCAAGGTATGATGAAGTTTTTATAGGCCCGACTGTTAATTCAACGGTCGTGCCGTACTTCACAGTGGATCTACTACCAACTGTGCCCAGTTGGAGTGTGTGCGGATCTTCTAATTCGCTGACTTTAACGTCAGCAACTTGAGCAAAGGCGGGGGTCATTCCGGAGGTTGTACTCCCTGAGTCCCAGAGCATCCAGGCTTCGATGCCGTTAACGCTGATATACGATGCGAGACATTGCTTCTCGCAAGGGGCAATCTGAGGGCGTAATATCTTTCCTTTATTGGTTCGAAGAGTGACTCTTCGAACCCATTGATTTCGAGGCTCATCTTCCTCGGGGTAATCAGTGAGCGCATTTATTTCGCTCTCTGCAGGAGTATCGTCGATACTTGCGAGGAAGTTCATGTCCTCGCTATCGGATCCATATTCAGATTCGATGATGGTTACTTCAGCGTATCCATCTTCTGAGGCTTGTGTTGACGCATGATCTTTGTCAACGTCGTCCTCCTCTTCTTCATAATCAGGCCGGTCATCTTCTGCCTGATCTTCGTCTTCTTCTCCTGTGTGCGATACTCCGTCGTCAGGTATCGCTGTATGAGCTGCTCGGATCTGTGAGGGTTTGCCCTTCAAAGGGCACTTGTCCGAGCTGGCATAATGGTTACCGCCACAGCGATAACATTTTATGGCATTGGTGGGTTTATCGGCGTTGTGGTCCAGTGGTTTACTGGGCCACCTCGCGCCTTGGTGGTTGCTCGACTTATAATCTGGTCGAGCTGTTTTGTTCTTTGAATCATGCGAGAGTTGCTGTAACTCTCGAATGTGCATTTGCTTTCACCCATTCGCTACCTTCTTGGGTACGAACGCCGTTTGAGATCTAGATTGCTCTCGAATCGGTACTGGGCGATTATTATGCATCAGGGGATCTACTCCCCTGCTATTCGGACGAAGAGCCTGATGGTAGTATGACGTCAGTTTCCATCGGCTTTCGTATGAGACTGCATAGGCGAGGAACTCATCTAACGAGTTTGCTTCAGGGGACAGACCTTGATGAAACAGCAGGTCTGTCCTCATGTCCTCAGGTATTCCTTCCAGGAATAACTCGATGAGGGTATAATCATCGGGATGCACAGTCATGCACTGTGCATTGTCCATGATGGAGTCATAGTATCCTTGTACTCCAATGCGAGGGTTGTAACGGACTCGTTTGAGTCCTTCTCTCGCTTCGTGCATTGATGTAGGTAGCACGAAGCGATCGTACAGGGCGAGGATCGCTTCCTCGAAAGTCCAATCGAACTTTGTTTGATTAACATTTATAACGTGCTGAACGATCATTCGTTTGGCCTCTCCAGCTAGGTGGTAAGGTAGGGTATACAGGCGCAGCCTGTCCCTTGCATGGTCCATTCCACCTAGACCTTTTAATGCAAGCTCTAGGCAGAGTGTGGATACGAAGTTTTTGAGGTCACTAAACCTCGGACTTCCACTGTAGGGCTCCAGACCTTTCTCGGTGGGGGGTTTCCCGTTTCCGGGTCTGTACCCCTCTGGGAATTCAAATGGTTGCGAGAGGTACTCTCGGATTGTTGCACTCAACCAATCGTGCATTAGTCGTGTGTGGTTGCGAATGGTGTTCGCAACGCCTGGGGACCCAAAGGTCGGTGGTACGTCTCTAACGAGGGAATATCCTCGCCTTGGTCTTTCAGGGGGTTGGTATAATTCCTCCCCTTCGTCGGATCCTTCCTCTTGGTGATTTCCACGACCGGTCAATGGTCGTGGTACTGTTGGGGGGTATACTGGAGGAGTGGCTGGGGCTGCTCCTCTTAGTGCGGCTGCATGAGCCGTGGGTGGTGGTAACGACGATCGTCGAGGATGCAAGGCTCCTCGTCTTAGGTCGTTATCATCCAAGACATCCCCATCTACAGGGGTTGTTCCTATGAACCGGATGCCTTGGTCTGGTATTTTCGACCTTCCGTATAGTCGAACGTCTTCATTCCGCATCCGTTGGAGTGCCACTCGATCACTCCAGTATTCTGCGCATTCTATACTGGGCTTGGATGGCCCAGTTTCAACCCGCTTTTCTCTCTCTCCTCCACTCGGATTAAGATCAATTTTAACAGAGTGCTTTTCTGAACTCTGTATTGGTCTTGGTTGAGCGATAGAGGCATTGGGGATCGCCCTATTGAGGGCAGTCAGCACTTGTGTTTGGCTTTCTAGACGACGAGAGTATTCATCGTCGTTTTCACCAATCTTTCGAGGGGCGAACAGCTCGTCTAAGGCTTGTTGGGTCGAGTATGTTGTGATACTCGACTCTGAAGGGGTTGGTTCCGCAGAGGATGGAGTTCCTCTGATCGGTGCTTTTCCTTTGTCAAGGGTGCCACCAAGTGCCGCCGTAGGGTCGGCCTCAGATGGTGATTCTACCCGTGAAAGGGGATTGTACAGGTGCTCATCACCTGTGTTATCTATTTCTTTCCTTGATCGAGCCGTAGGCATTGCTCGATAGATTTCATTCATGGGGGTTTCGGGTCGTTCCCCTTTATGTTGCTTTGCTGCCTTGTACAGCGAAGCAAGTCGTTTAATTGTTTTACATAGGAGATTCTTGTACATCTCCGATGTAGGGTCTATTGGTATATCCGTCAAGCTCTTGAACAGCTCGACGGTATATTCTTCTGCATGGAATCGTAGTTCTGCCCTTCTTACAGGGCTTTCGACATGATTCACGTCGAAAATGAGGGAAATTCTTTCTTTGAGTGTATATAATTCACTCGATATTGCTGTGTTAAATTCGGGCGATGGTGCCCTGTCGAGCGACGATGGTTGCTCGCTCTCCTCTTCTATTGGTGGCAGAGTATGTGAATTGCTTCTGGCTGCGGTATTAGATCCCGTAGTCAGATTCTCTGCGTTGTGTCGACTATTGTTGACGGGTTCTAATTTAAATAGTCTGGAGTGGGGATAATTTCCCTTTCCTCCATTATTATCGGTGCGGCTACTGCCACTAGGTAGTGAATCCGATGTGTTATCACGTCGAAGCTTGTTGGGCGTTGTCATCTTTGGTTGCCATGTGTACGCGGTGGTCAGGTATTATAGGGCGTTTTGCTCATGCGTTAGTCCACTCGGTGAACTAAAAAAAATGTAAAGCTTTATGCTTTACGGTTAGAAGACCTCACGCTCACGCCAAATAGTTCAAACCCGTTTATTGGGAGACTACGTGGCACAAGCAAAGGTCGGTTGTCGTCGACAACCGATGTGCCCTAATAAACAGTAGATACAAACAGGTGATGGAGTGATGGGTAAACAAGACTGATACCAAAATATAACACAACGACATGGGTTAATTGATTTTCGAATTAAGTGTAAGGGCGTGCCCTTACACTACCGGAACTATGCCGAAGCGGACCGGTGGGGGGTATCCTGTTCTGGCCGGCTTTTTTCAGCATGCTTCCAGATCGGACTGTTTTCTCCTCAAATCCCCCTCTTATAATGCCCTATTTCCAGTAATGGCCTGAGATATACCCCAGATTAAGCTCCTTTACCAAGGGAGCACCACCACCTTCAGCCAGTATATCGGACTTGGGTGGAGCACACAGCTTAGTCACACCATTACAGTGTGACATCACTACATGACTTGCTGCATGGCTGAGTAATTTACCCACGCTAGCCTGGGAGATCTCTCCCCAGGTACTTGAAAGCCAGCTTAACCCCAGAGGGTACCAGTGATCAGTGTGCCCAGAACCACCCGAGACCCAAACAGGACCATACAACCATTTCGGAGTCACCCGAGATTATTGCTAAGCAACCACGCTTCGCGCACCAGTAGCCCCCAAAGAAATGCATCCCCAGGGGTTTGAACCTGGGACCACACAGCTGAAAGGTCTGGCAGGAATTAAGCCTACATCCAAACCCCTCGACCATATGGCCGACGCCATAGGGGATTTCAAGGGTCTGATGTATCCTTTCACAAGGTTTTCTTTGAGGAATTTGTCAAGCTCCTTTTCTTCAGCCAAGGAGAATTTGTAGGAAGGAAAAGCTTCTGGGATGAAAGTTTCTTTGGTTTTGATTCTATAGTCCCATTATTGAGATGGGGGGAATCTTTCACTTCTCTTTTGGGAGAAAAGGTTGAGGTATTTGTGAAACTCCTTTAGGATGATCTTTTCAGAATTAGTTTCCTTCTTTTGTTCTCTAGCTTGAGTGAGTATTTGGGAGTAGGAGGTTTTGGCATTGATTTCAGTGAAATCTTTCTTGTTGAAATCTTCTTTAAGCTCATTTACATAGATTTCAGAAAGAGTGTCATCAATTATCAAAGAGAGTGTGGTATTTTCTGTCAAATATCTCCATAAAAGGGTTTGTTTTGTCCAGTCAATATCAGGGTTGTATTTTGCAAGCCAGGGGATTCCTAGGATTATTCTAGGTCATCCCAGATTAATCACTTGCAAATCAGCTTTCATTTGTTTCCTGTACATAGTGAAGTCAAGGGTAATGAAGTGAGTGATTTGCTTATCTTTATTGAGTGATCCATCTGCATTTCTGACTCTGATTGGTTTTTTTAATGGTGATGTTTTTAAGTTCCCATTTTCAACCAGCCTGTGGTCAATGAAATCTCATCCTGCTCTAGAATCTATCAGTGCAAGGTTTTCCATGGATTTTTCAGAGAGATGCACAATAGTGGAGCAATAAAAGGTATTAGATTTGTGGGTTTGTAGGCACAATTCTGAGGCTGATATTTCATTCTGTGAAGAAGAAGAGGGCATAACTTTGTCCTTTGGATAAGGATACAAGTCAGAAACAAGTCCATTTGAAAATAAATATGGGTGAGAGGAGGGGTCATTTCTAGGTGCATCTTTCTTTCCTTTAGGTGGTCTAGATGTGGAGGCTAGTTGCCTGAGGCAAAATCCTGGATTTCCTTTGCTTGAGCACTAGTGGAGTTTGAAAATTCAGTGAAGATCTTGGCAACTTCTTCATCATCACTAGCTTCCTGAATTATCTCATTGATCCTGGTGATCATTGCTTTTTGTTTTTGTTGCTTTTCTTTGTTCCAGAGTATCCTGGGGGGTACAGGTGGCTTATACTTGGAAACCTTTGCCTGGGCATTTTGTGGTAAGCTTTGTGGCAGTTACAATGGGTTTGGTTTCTTTGGACATTCTCAAGTGAAATGTCCCATTTGTCCACAGTTGAAACATTTGCCCTGTCTAAAGTCATTACACATCTTGGGTGTGAGGATGTTTTGAAGAAACATCTCCAAGACATTGTGGTTGCCTTCCATTTCATTAACTTCTGCATCAGAATCTTCTTCCAAAGGGTAGTTTGTTTCAAGCATGATTTCAGAGAGTGCCAACACCAGATTATTGATGTCTATAGCATATGGATCTTTATACACCTGGCTCCTTGACCAATTTGTATTATCAGATGCTTTCTTTTTTGGTTGGGGTATAGCTCTATTGGTTCATTCTCAGGTGTAGCTTGCATGATAGTTGTTCTCCATGTAGTGTTGGTCTTCCACTGCTCTAGCTGCCTTGAACCAGATATTGATGTCTGGTCTGGGTCTGAGGGCAATGGTTTTAAGGCCAATTTTGAAGTCTAATCCCTCTCTGAAGCAGTAGATGAGTTCCTGGGGATTGACCATCCCTGCTTGGGTAGCAAGGACCTTGAATTTGGAGATGTACTGGTCCACTAGTCTTTGTTTGTCAAAATCTGTATGCGATCCAAGCCATGGTGGAATCCATCATGCTCTGCCGCCCTTAGAGCCTTCCAAGCTCACAAGTCCAAATCAAACTGGGCCAGATTCAGACGTACCACCCAAGCTGCCAAACGCCTTTTCTTTGACAAAAAGATCAAGGATATAGCCAAGGAAGACTGCCATCCATGGGATTTAATGTCCTGGATCAGCAAACACAACCTCCCCCCTTCTCAATCCATCTCTTACAATGGGAAGAGTTGTGACAAGCTAGAAGACCTCTGGCATGCCCTCAACTCTTCTTACAATTCCACTTCAGAGCACCCAGTGGACTTAAGCGCCATCAACTCTCTTGATGCCCACCTGGAATGCTCGTGGCTTCCATTTTCCAAAGCCAAACTTTTTGACGCTCTTAATCCTTGTGCTAACACCTCGGCTCTGGGTCCCAACCACCTCTCGTGGGCCCACATCAAACACTTAATGTCCAACGACATCTTCCTTACCAATTTCCTCTCGTTCGCTTCTAAATGCATCGAGTTCTCTACCTGGCCAGAACACTTCAAGATCTCCACCTCCATCATCATCCCTAAACTGAATAAACCTCACTACTCCACCCCAAAAATGTTCCGACCCATAGTCCTTCTCAATACGCTTGGCAAACTTATCGAGAAGATGATTTCTGCTTGTATGCAATTCGAAGCATCGCAATTTGACCTCATCCACCCCCTCCAATTTGGAGGAATCATCCAGTGCTCCACTGAAGACGCTGGCTGCTACGTCACCCATCTAGTCCGTTCAGGCTGGAAACGCAAACTCAAAACTAGTGTCATCGCCTTTGACATTGCACAATTCTTCCCATCTACTAACCATCAGATCCTCACCTCCACTTTACAATGCCAAGGCTTCAATTCCTGACTCATCTCTTTCTTTTCTGATTATTTAAGTAATCGTTTTACCACTTATTCTTGGAACAATAATTTGTCTCCAAAGTTTTCCACTTCTGTTGGCATTGGCCAAGGTTCCACTCTCTCACCCATTCTCACAGCTCTATCCCTTTCCCCCTTTATGTATCAGTTTTCTAATGACCCATGTTGTAAAATAGTTTCTTTCGTTGATGACGGACTTATCATAGTTCAATCAGACTCTTTTATCACTAACTGTCACCTTCTTTCACAGGTTTACAAGAACTGTGAAGATTACCTCCGCTGCCTTGGTCTCGTTCTCAAAGGAGACAAAACCGAGGCCTTCCACTTTTCCAACTGCCCCTCCCAGGAACCCAATCCCCCTGTTGTCATTGACGACTCCCTCACCATCACTCCTAAACCCTTTCTCCAATACCTCGGCTTCTGGTTTGACAGAAGCCTCTCCTTCAAGGAACACGTCTGCTTCTATTCCACCAAGGCACTCTCCACCGTCCAATGCATGCGCATGCTTGGCAACTCCATCTGTGGCCTCTCCCCACTTCACAAGAGACTCCTTTACCGATCCTGTGTCATCCCTATTGTGACATATGGATTCCGTCTCTGGTTCAACCACAATGTGAAATACCGTGGACTCATCAAGTCCCTCTAGCGCATGCAACGTCAAGCCGCCTTATGGATCACAGGCGCATTCTGCACCACTCCTATGGGTGGGGTTGAGGCCATTGCAGGCCTTATCCCCATCCAACTCCATCTTTTCAAGCTCACCAAGCGATGTTCCCTCCACTTCCATACCCTCCCTTCCTCTCATCCCCTCAAGCTCCTCTCGTGCGACATCGACCCTTTAGACGCACGTCAATCTAAGCAGTGCTCAACGGTACTAGACTTCGTTTCTGACACTCAATTGGTCACGGACTGATTCCAGCATCTTCATCCCAGCGCCAAACCTGGCCAGTGTCTGATGGACTTGTTTAGCAACCAAATCAAATTCCTTGAATGCCCTGACCCTTCAAAAGAAGGTGCCATAGTGCTTCACCTTGCCAATGCCTCATGCGCCCACAATTTGGCTTTCTCTTCCCCTGTATCTCTACTTATAGCCACAGATGGTTCGGTCCCTTCCAACTCTTCTCTTTCTGCTACTTCCGCTTTTCTAGTCTTCAACTCTTCCGATACAGACATTCTTTCTTCCACGGTCCACCCCTGTGGGGAAGTGACCTCTTCTGATTCTGAGTCTTATGCTCTCCGTCTCGGACTCTTTTCCTCTATCTCCTTTTCTCAATCTTTCAATATCTCCTCAATTGTAGTTTTCACGGACTCAATTTCCTCTGCTAAACATCTATTCTCTTATAGGCCCCACAGTGCTCATCCAGACTCCATCGCGGTCGCTCCTCTCTTACACCACTGGTTGTCTTCCTCTCCTCTAAATCAAGTCCATTTCTGGTCCATCCCCTCATCCGCCAAATGGTCTATTCACCACAGGGCACACACCCTCACCAAGTCTCTCCACCTACCCAATCCTCGCCATCAACCCTTCTGCACCTCTCTCGGGTTCATTCGCAACCACTACATGCAAAAGTGCTTGTCTCTATGGCACCAACTCATGAACAACCCTACTCACCATGGCCACTCATGGCTCCCTCTCGTTGATAGTGCAGAGAATCCTCTCCTCCCCAAATACACCAATGGCAGAACTTACCTAAAGTCACCCCTCGGAAAGAATGCCCAACTCTGCACACACTTCACACACTGCATTACCAATCATGTGCCTATTGGCGCCTTTCGACAGCACTTCTTCCCTGGGTGTCACATCACTTCCTGCCCTTGTGGCGAACCTCTCGAGACTCGCAATCATATTCTTGATGCCTGCCCCCATTTTTGATACCCATATGGAGCCTGTGACAGCTTCCATTGGATCATCCAATTCTTAGACCAAAACCCCATGGCATTCTCATTCGCCGACCAGCTTCAAGGACCTATCACACAAGAGGAGTTCACCACCCGCCGCCTCAACAGAAGAGAGCGACTTGCAAGAAATGGAGTCCTGGACGTTCACTGAAGGCTCTCCCCTCCACCATCTGTATCATAGCTAGCTCCATTGCTTCTATTCCTTTTCTTTCTTGCCTCACTCATCATTCTCGACTCGTTAAGTTGGTTATCTTTCTTTTTGTCTCACTTCTCTCTAGTAGTTAGTATACTTCTATCTCTCTCTCCTCTCGCTAACTCTCTAGTCTCTTTCTTTTCCTCTTCTCTAGTTTCAGTATTGGGACTGCTATCATGCACCCATTTGTATTAGCTAGTCTAGTGCAATAAATGTCGATTTAAAAAAAAAAAAAAAAAAAAAAAAAAAAAAAACTAGTCTTTGTTTCTTCTTGAGAGCATGGAGTCATCAGAGAGCATCTTCAGTATAGTTGTAAGGGAGAAAGACTCTATCAAGCTCATCTTGGAATGCATTGAATGTTCCAAGGTGTAATACTCCATTGAAGTTGTATTGGTGGAGGTATTCTGTCTTCCATGGTTCTGCTGCTCCTCCAATGTAGTAGAGCATGAATATGATGGCATCATGGTCAGTAGGGAATTTATGCTGGTTGGTGATAATGTACAAGGTGCATTGCTGCTTCTATACCAAGTACTTCTATGGGTCTCCATTGTACAAAGGTAATGCCTCATACTTTGGTGTGAAAGGGGTAGCAGGCATTTATGCTTGTTGGGGAAATCCAAATCCTGGCAGTGGTGCTCCTGGTTATCCTGGCACTGGAGGTCCTGGTGGTGGTGCTCCTGGTAGTAGTGGAGGTGGTACTCCTGGTGATTCCAGTAGTAGGTTAGGGCCTGGTTGTCTTGGTCCTGAAGGTGGTGGTCCAGGTGGAGGTTGTCCAGGAGGTGGGTAAGGACTTCCTATTTGCAGCAGATTTGTTGGCTAAGCTGTTCCAGTCTGAGTTGGGTTTTCCTGATTTCCCTGTACAGATCCAGTTGTCTGCTGTCTGGAAATCACTGGGTTGGTGAAGAGGGGTTGCTGGAAGAATCTTTGATTTGGGGGCACAATATTACTTCTGGATGCAAAGGTAGCAGCTTGATTGATGGATGCTGTGGAGTCCATTCTAGGAATTGGAGGTTGTAGTTGTTGATGTGGTTGCATCATCTAAAGGGTTGATTGTGGAGTGGGAGTAGAGTATTGTGATGGTTGTTACTGGTATGGGGGTGGAATTGAGGCTGTACTTAGAGGTTGAGTGAGTTGTTGAGGGGGTTGTACAACAGCAGGAGGGATAGTGACAGTGGTTGACATTTGTTGTCTTCATTCTCTAGCTGTTTCTCTTCTTCCTCTGATATTGGCAGTAAGTCACAGTTTCCAAGGTGCAACTTCATCAAGGTTAAGAGATCTCATTCTCCTAGGGGGTCTTGTTCTGGTGGGAGAGACAATGGGTGAGATGGGAGATGCTGATCATTGAGCTGTTTCATCACTGCTATCTGAGTCTTGGCTTCTAACTCATTCCAATAGTGCAGTGGCATCTCTCGAAATGGTGAGGGGAGTGGGGGAGTGAAAGGACATTCAAGGTTCCTCTCAATGAGGGCTTGAATTAATTCTTGGATTTGAAGGGGTGTGAGGTCAAGCTGTTGAAGTTCTAGGAGAATTAAAGAGAAAAAGGAAGTATTGTCCTGTGAAGAAGTCCAGGAAGATGATAAGGTAGAATAAATAGACTGCAAGGTGAATGATTGGGGTCTGTTGATTTCAGATGATCAAGAACTTCTGTCAATTTCTGTTGATCAAGAATGCTTTTTGATTTCTGTCAATCAAAAATGCTTCACCTTGACAGACATTGACATGATTTATAGTCAGAGGGTCTTCTTCTAACAGACCACCAAGTGTTGAGTGGGCATATTACAGGCTTCCTTGCCAGACCACTAAACAATGAGTGGGCAGATTACAGTTAAGAAGGGGGGGTTTGGTGTTGTTTAGGCACAGCACAAGGCAATGAGAACCAACAATGTCCCAATGGCACAGCACAAAGCAATGAGAACCTCAGGTTGACTACATGCACAGTGCAAAACAATGAGAGCAGTAATCAGGGTCAGGAAGTTACAACATGGGATCAGCACATGAGGGAAGTCTAATCTTGATGTTATAAGGTTTCTTCTTTGGCTAAGTGACACCTAAGTCAGAGCCTATCCTTGTAAGAGAGACAAGCAGAGGTCCTTGTCCTATACAGGTCTAAAGGAGCTGCTCTGTTTAACCTTAGATGGCTGTTCATGTTGTCTCTAGGTAGCAAACTCATATAGATTGCATGCTCTGTAGGACAAGATATTGACAAGAAGCCTGAGAGGGAAAAGCTATCTTCAAGGGCAAAGAGTTGTAGACTTAACAGGCTACTGGTTCACTTGTAAGAGAGGAGGTAACACATGTTAAGATTAGACTTGTCTAATCTACATGTCCAAGTGGTGTACATATAGGAGTTCAGATGACTACTTAAGGAAGTAGATCAAATGTAGCATAGAAGACAAATATCAAAAGGGGGAACATAGAAAAGGAAGGCATATGGCATAGGGGAAAGTCTGTAGAAGCAAACATAATTGATGTGACACAAATACAACAGAAGAGTCAAAACTTATACCTGGTCCTAATAATAGAAAGTGTCTAGGAATAGAAATGGTAAGTTTAGCATTCATTACAAGTTGTCATCACAAGGGAAGTATACTCCATGGTACCAGCATGCTTCATCTATCTTCTTGCACATTTCCCAATCTAGTGCTTACACCCTCGTTTCTCCGACAGAAGGTTTGTTTCCTTTACAATGGTATGACACATGATGTCCATAATAACTCAACCTGTGTACATGACATCTCCAGTCTGTTGGCTGACTTACTAAGAAATATGTTGCATATTATGTGTAGCTTGACAAGAAACATACTGCTTATATGTTGTACCTACAGCCCCCCTCCTGTTTCTTCATGGTGTCTTCTCCCCACCTTGGCTGTCAGAGAAAATGCTTTTGAAACACTTCTTCAGAACCCAGAGTTCCATCTCTGATAACATACTTGAACCATGGACAGGCAGGTTGCATGCTACCATTCTGTTCAAAAAGTCATCTATATCACTTCCTAGCCACTCCACTATGACTGCCAAGGACTCCCCATTGAGACACCCAAACCCGACAAATGAATTGAGCAGGTATCGCATGTCCAGTACACAACAGCTGAGGAATGCTGTGACTTTGTCAATGCAGTGCTCTGTGGCAAGAAGGCCGAGGATGGGGATGGAATGGACAAGAGTGATGGTGTGTTCATAGCGGTAGCATTAGGATGCCCAGCTAATGGAGTGTCAGCTCCCACTGGGGATGAAGCACTTGGTGGAAGGGACAGAATGCAGTCTTGTTTCTGTGCAAAACCCTTTGTAGGCTTCAGGGAAGACAGGCTTGGCTTCAAGGAGGGATCAGCTTGAGAGGTAGTCCTACCTTGTGTAAGCATAGCAGAAAATTGCAAGGGGTTCTCTACTGTAGCTTTGAGATGTGGAGTGCATGTTGACAAGTCTAGTGAACTGGATGGTTGATAGGCCCTCCCACTATTCTAAACAGCCAATCTTTAAGGGGTGAATTGAGCAAAAAAAAAAAGGATTAGGCAAAATTGTGCACCTTTGCTTGATAACACTTTTGAACCATTTCAAGGATGGGTCCTGAGCCTGATTTTTTGATACACTCAATTTTGCTCTGCTTCTAGGCAGACTATCTTCATGCATATGTCATCATAACTTCCCTGTGTTCTTCACACCCCACTTCTGGCAGTAATGGTGTTGAAGAGACTCGATATGGGTGAACAAACTGTATAAGGAGGGGGTGGGAGGCAAATGAGTGGGGTATAACTATGGGGACTACTGGGCTATACTATCATTGGTGGTGTGTTTGAAAACTTTTCAGTTGCGAGCAAATTTCTCTCCACCTGTTCAACATATTTCCATGAGACTTGACCAGGAGCTTTTCACATATCTTGGCTATCAGAATACTGTTTTTCAAAGATTTTACAATGCAACTATGTCATGAGGCTAGGGCATCTTTGAGGTCGAGTTGAAACTATCAGGTGTTTGAAAATATAGTCACACAACAGTCACATGGACTTTCAATCTCCACCTCTTGTCAATCTGGCAATGAGGTCCTCAGAGACAGCTGTCTCACAATGGCTGGAGAAAATACTGTTGATTATGAGCTTAATGTAAGACCAATGTTTGGAAGTTGAACCATGCACCTCTTGATGGCTGGCCATGCCTAGACTGCTCAAAAATATCATGGAATGCTGGTTCACCCTTCCCAGCTGGGTGGTCTTTAAAACACTCTTTCAATGTGATCCACAGATCTGCTCATGTAGTTTATTGCTGAATCCCTGTATTTCAGGCAACTTGCAATTGTGAGGGGTTCAGAGTGACAGAAGCTTTTGTACAACACCCTGCATTCTTCTGGAGCTTGCAGATATTGGAGTTTAAAGCTTTAATAGATGCCTACTGGCCCTTTGTCACACTTGAAGTTAGAAAGTGATAAACCTCCATGTTCTGCTTCCTATGTGTTATTTCTAAGTGTGGTTTTTTCACAGATTGTGCATTACACTGTAAGGAACTGTTTTTTGTCACTTTCAATGTGAACAGCCCACCAAATCTAGAGACTCTGAGAGATCTGGGCTTTGATGAGGATTTTGATGGTCAAATATCCTTGATGGCTAAGGTATTTTGCACTTGCTTGCTCAAATTTTGTATACATTGTGAAACTTTATGGATTTATATACAGAGGCAACTAGGATGTATACTACAAAAATTTGTTGTGAGCAGCAGTTCAGTATGGTAGTGCTGCTCCTAAAGTGCAGTCACTTCACACTGACTGCACTGCACTGTGAAATTTTCAAACTCTGCCACACTTCACAGTTGATCAAAGTGGCTGTGAAGCACTGTGCACAGTTCTGGGGCTTTCCCCTTATATGCAATTTTGAATTGACTGTCCCACCCAGTATCCTGCAATTGTCCTCCTTTCAACAACTCACCACTCTCTGTCATACCACCTGTTGTGCAAGCATTCTAGGATGTTCTTGTTCTTCAATATTTGTCATACATGTATAATCAATAGGATTGGTTTTTTCATTCACAATGTTCACACTTATAAGAAGTGTTGCTTAATGCATGGTGTGTTGTGACTGTTCATCCCTCCATGTCAAATTCTCCACCAAACTGCAACACTTGCTGGTGCACAATCCAATCTTGCATCTGTGCTCAATATACCCCCTATACACTCTGGCAGACCCCTTGTCAATGCCCACCATCTGTTAGGGTAGTCCTTATCACTGGTCACCTATGTTTAAGCTAGGGGGTGGCTGTCTTAGTAGATGGTTTACAAGCACTAGGATCTACCAAGAAAGATGATGGTAAGAAGGTGGTGAGGCAAGTGCCAGTTAAGCACATTTAGAGGTCAAACTTCTATTAGTCAAGAATGTAACCAATAGAGAGTTTACTACCACACTGATTATCAATTAATGTTAATCACAAAAGTATGAAGGATATAGATGTGATTTAAGAATATTAGAAGCTTGTGCTTCCAGTACAAGAGTGGCTATTTAAGCACTACATTTAAAGTCCTAATTGGGAAACTATGATGACATAGTGCTAAGTCCAAGTCTGTCAGAAACACATAACTATGGAGCAGAGACAGACAAGGATGGAACTAGACTAAGATAGAGATAGATCAAGTCTAAAGATAGTACTAGATGAGGACAGGGAATTGAGATAAGAGCAAGAAGGGTAAGAGAATAGTACAAAAGATAGTGCAAGTCTATACTGATTGATAGACAAAGGGTATATAATACAAGTCCAGGTCTGGTTAAGTTGTCCATTGGAAGAGTCAGAGGTGAATGAGCTTGGGGATGAGGTAGAGGAGGGAACTGTGAAGTTCCCAACAAGTGGAGAGTCAGAAGAGTCAGACTCAACCATGGGGCTGTGGCATGGTGACTGCAATGATAATGATGACAAGGAGGCATTTGCTGTGATATAAGGAGATGGGTAAGGAGAAGGGGGAGGTGAAGCAATGACAGGTTCTTCTGGAGGAAATTTGTTGATGCTGGGAACATTAGAGTCAATGCTGAAGAGTGGAGGGACTTGAGTATGCTGTGGAGGAATAGATGGAGGATCCTTGGAGTTAGGATCAATGTGATAGACTTCTACTTCTTGAAAATAGAGTCTGTGAGTGACTTCATATTTGATAATATGAGGGACAACTTCCAGTGGGTACATCATGTAGGGATGAAGGAATGTAAGTGGTTCTCCTGCATAAGGAATCATCTTCTAGCCATAGGTCCATGATGAGTTGAAGTCATTGGTGATAGTCTGAATATATAAGCTATCAGGGTTGAAGACATGAGTGAAGGGAGCATTCTCCCAAGTGATGTGTAAGATTTCTGTCACCATGCAATCAGTGGAGTAGAATAAGGGGCTAGGCATTGGCCAATCTTTGGAGAAGAGGGATGCATGACTAGAGAGGCATTGATTAGTGAAGGCCTCAACCTTCCTTTCTCAGTAACCACTACCCATGTCTCAGTGGACTGGTTATTTGTAGTACAAGGAATACAGACACTTGTTCTAATTCACTATGAAAGACTCCAAAGAAACTAATAGCTTCTTTGAGGGTGTCAAGAATGCTGCCACCAGCATTTGTTCCAGTATCACTCATTGCTATTGTTCTAGTGCCAGTTTAGTACTGACATCTACTCAACCATGAGAGGCTTCTGAGGGATCTTTTATAGAAATCAAGAGTGGGAAAACTTCATCTACAAGCCTGCTTCCCCTACTCCATCTCTTGGGACCAAAAGGTCCATTTCTACTGACCATCTGTTATCTCTTCAGACTTGAAAGAGTCTTAAAGTTCATGATGACAATAATGCCACTTCTTCTGTTCACTCAGTGGAGGAAGCCATAATTCAGACAAAGGCCTCAGTACTCCAAGGTCTCTCCATCCTTTCCTCACACCAGTTCATAAAGAAATCAACTTCTCCCCTAAAATTGCCCCATCCTCTTATGGGAATCTCACTCAAGTCCAAGTTATAGCTGCCTTGCATGGCCTTGTCACTGCCACCCCAGGCTCCACTTAGGATGAATCTCAACCCTCTGACCCTCTCCCTACTCTTCCTACCTTTACCTCCATCTTCCTACCCTCTAATGCACAGCCTTATGGTAATATATAGCCATTCCATGGAATAGACTGATCAGCAATCTATAACACCATATGTAATACCATTTGTGATGTTGACACTACAAACACCACCAACAGGATGGGATTAGGTTTACTGACCTCCCTCCTTAGCTTTATATCTCATTACCTTGCTAGTTGGGCAAACAATGGAGACTTTACCACCTTTGAAGGCACAGATCACCTTATCTCCATCTTATTGCACACTCTGAACAGCTGCATAATAAAACTGTTCCTTACAATGATCATAGACTTCATCTCTATGATTTTATCTCCATGCAATTCCCTCCTTCCCATACTCTTTTCCCCACTCCTACTCCTATGTCAACTGTCACCATAATGAATGTCAGGCTGAAAAAGCACTGGCAGTGTCCCCCCCCCCTCAAAGATGCTACTGGGAAGACTCCTCTCATTTCCATTGTCTCCTATACAACTCCTCATTTCTTCTCACATCATTCTCTCTCTCTCTCATTGCTCCATGGCCTTCTCCTCTGTCTCCTCTCTATTGTCTTGACTTGTTATGAATATTGCAGACTCTGAGATCACCAAGGAGACTGAAGAGACTGAGGAGCACCCATATGAGGATTGGGATTTGATGAAACATATGATGATCAGCCTATGGTAGGAAACAATGGAGCTCTAGCAGACTCAGTTGCATCCATCAACCATTGGGCTCAAGGGCAAGCCTCTTCTCACAAGGTCCAGGTCAACCAGTCCCAAAGTCACTAGATTAATCTGTCAACTAAACTGAGATGACTCTGGAGACCATCTGGAATGATGAACCCAGTCCTCAAGGAGAGTCCTCCAAGGCCTGAGAATATAAAAACTAGAGGCAAAGAGCAAGAGCAAAAGAACGAGTTGTTGAATACTGAAATAGAGGGGAAGTAGAGCCACAGGCAAGAACGAGTAACCAATAAGAGCAAGGCCATCCCTTCCTCTATGAAGTAAACACTACAGCAAGTACACTAGCATGAGCATTCTCATAGCCACTAGTGGTGGTCGGGAATTAGATTGCCATTTCACGAGCAACCAGTTCCCAACCTCCACACTGTTTTATGGCTTCTCATGACCATACATGAAGCAAATTGGAATCCTGAGTGTCCCAGCTTCAAGCTTCCTTTAGTAAAGGAATAGCAAACCCTATAACTTCTCATTGGTTGCACCAACTATCCAGAAGGGGTATGGCTTTTGGATGGAAGGATCTGGATGGATGGCAGCAACAAAGGGGCACTGTTTCCCATTTATCAATTAAGAAGTTGCCTATGGAATCCAAATGCACAGATCATGCCACCACGGCACACTCATTGAGTCCAATCAATGCACACTTTGTACATGAATATATGAATCATGTTCATTGATATCCAGCTCCTTTCAACCTGACCCCCACCCCCCCTCCCCCTTGTGACAGCCTCAGTGCATCTTCTTTTGAATACAGTGCTCAATCATTACATATGGATGGTGAGTAGTGTATTTCATGCTTCTGCCCCCCACCCACTTAATGATGTTGTGCCTCACAATAGACTTAGTGCTCCCAACAGTGAGTTCACTGTTGATGTTGATTCTAGTTGGTCTAACCATCATCGGATGTTGAACTGCAACAGCCCACTAGTCTCTGCGAACTTATCAATACATGTAATCTGAAGGACTGTCCAAGGATTTTGAGTAATCTCAGAGTGAGAGCTTAGTTTCTTGTGGCTCATATACACAGTTAAAGCTTACTTCATTCATGCTTCAGGACGAAATACAAAATGCAGTCTATCAAGATCTGGATACTACCCATGTTTTCTCAGAACAAGACAAGGCAAAATTGGCCAAGGCTCAAAGAGACGTAAATAAAATCTGATTGTTCATCAACTTCAACATCTCAGCTGAAAGATCTCCCCTTGCTTTCTCAGATAGTTCAACAGTTTCCTGAACTCTTCGAGGACCCATCATCAGTGAAGAGCTGCATCAGAAACACATAGAAACAGCAATGGGCTATGCAAGGATGCATGTTTACCAAGAACAATACTGACATGCATACAGCACCAATCATGCTGTCCACACTTGTCTTCGCACAAGGGTAGGCAATCCTTTTTGCCAGTTCTCTCACAATTCAATATTCAACCAAATGTCCTTCAGAGTGGTGGAAAGTCACATCCATTATCCAAGTCATTGAGCCCTCCAACGTCCTCTCCACCTCCACCTATCCCAGTTGATGTGGACAACTCTCCATGAGCTTCACAACTTGCTCAAGCTGTGACTACATCTGGGGTGACCTCAACCCCATTATCAGTAAGCACCACAGTAATGTCAATACACTCCCAAGCTTGGGACTTGGTCCCCCCCCCTACCCACCCCCACTAACACCTGTCCTCTCTAACTCACTCTCCAATCCATCCTCCACTGATATCAACCACCCTGATGAGCCACTTGTGACATTCCTTGGCTCTATGACAAGCTCAGGGCTATCCTCCACATTTTCCCCTTCTCACCCAGCTCTCTTATCACCTGAATTGTATATCAGTGAGGTCACAGAATTCCTCCGCAGCTGCACACTAAATATGGAGTACCTTCTCAGTTCATTCATCAAGTTTGGCTGTTACAATCAAAAGTTTTTAGCAGCTGTTGTGAGGTGGCCCAGGAACAAGATCAAAGATTTCCTGAAGAGTGCTGTTGTTCATGCTTCGAAAATGGAGTTATTAGTGTTGAAGAAGTATTTCAAGACCTATTTCATTGGGAAATCAGATGTTAAGGAGGTTTTATCATGAGGGAATAAAGCAATATGTTTGTATGGGCTGTCCTGAATGTTTTGTATGAAAGAAAATGAACAGCAGGAAGTATTTATATGTGTATTACCTCTGATGTAATGTCATATGTGTGAAAGTGTATGCAGAAAAGAGACGTTCCTCTTCACTACTAGATTCACCCAGTCAAATAGGGTGACCCTGAAGCTTGAAGCTTGAAGGCTGGAAGCCTGGGAGAATTTTTAAAAAAATGATGATTCACTCTGGAAACTATCCTGTACACAGATACACACTTAGAAACTATCCATTCCCCTAGGACATTCCTCAATAAACAAATAGAAGAAATATCCACTTACGGAAAGGAAGGCCTGCCATTAGAACCATGCGCAGTCAATAGCACAAGCAGTAGTGGAGAACCTCTTTGCCATGCCCCAGAAGAGTTATCAACGCATGTCTAGAAAAGGACCACTAGTGCACAATGGCTACACATTCACTCAATTGCAATCATCTGACAGCCCGAGTCATGGAAACTTGATATGTTGGCCAAATGTCGTTCACTTCTGCACCCTGTCTCCTGTTTCCCTGGGTATTCTCGCTCACTTCTGCACCATCAGCAGAAAGGCTGAAACTATACATACCAAAAAATATCAATACATATACTGAAATGTACTAAAAACCACAAAAT
>JAEUWP010000236.1:0-45790 GCA_018524725.1 Podaxis mareebaensis | reverse complement strand
ACCTGTATCTTGAGTGGTGGAACGGGAGGTGTTTGGAAGTCCAAGCTCGTGGACTAATGCGTGGTAAATGATGTTGCAGCGGGAGGTACCAGGCTGGTTCATAACAAGTTAGGTCTTGGCCTAAGACTTGGGTGGTGATGTTAGCAAAGGGTTGGCAGGCTGGGACCATAACAGGATTACTATGTGATTAACAGCTAAATACACATTTATAGTGTATACTATCTAGTAGCCAACTATATTCTGTCTAATGGATAGTCAGTATCAATAGTATTAAGTTAGCATTAAGTTACAAAAGTGAATATTGATTAGCCAGAAGCTTGAGAGTCAAAAATGAGGTTATAATAGTCATGTACAATTTCAAATACAAAATAACTAATATAATAAAACTTGATTACTAAACTATTTCTTTTTTTTTTTGCCTCAACACCATCATTCTTAATATATTTCTTTATATTTCTTCTACTGTTCCTTCCCAACTCATACTCTCCACTTCTCATATCTTCTAACAGGGTAAAGCATGTTGAGCTGCCAACAATTCCTCAATGAGGTCAGAGGTAGGTGGTGCAATGTAGATTTGAGAACCAGATGAGGCAGTGGCAGGCAATGTTTGCAGGGTCATAGGCTGCTGACCAACAGGAGAACCAGATGCTGGAGCTGCACATTTGAAAGTGAATGATCCATCATTTCCCTCACTTACTACACCATCGTTGATTATCCAATCTTGCCAACCATTAGTTACCTCAACAATAGGCACTGGTTGCCAAAAATTTCTCCCTCGAACCATATATTCATGGGTGAGAAGCAGGAGAGGGAGTGGTGAGTGCTTGTCTCTGGGATCAAGGGCAATAGCTTTGCCATGGAACCTTGAGGAAGGCCCAACAAGGCTATCATAGTCAACATAGATATACTTTTGAGTCTACTCATTGTCAATGAATAATATAAAGACAATAGAACTGGGGCTTACATTGCTGTCATAACGGATGAAAAATCGCCATTGATAAAATTCAATGTAATGGTTGGCACACAATGTCAACCCATTACGGGATTCATGTTCAGGCTCTTGTTTAACGCAGTCTGGGATCCATTGTAATGCACGGAGAAATTTCCACTAAGAGGAAAATAAGTGGTCTCACATCAGAGGTCAACTGAACATGGGCATACCATCTCAATATCTGACTTGCCAACAATATGGCAGTGCAGAAGCAACCCTAAAGCAGCCTCCCCGCAAATCACACATCTGCGCCATCCCAAGAACATGTCACGGTGGTCAAGTTCTCTGGTAAACGCTGCTCTGTCGGAGAGCTCCGATATTGTCTCAGTGGAGAGAATGGGCTCAGCAGATGGCTGTGCGGTCGGGTACAGGTTTAGTTGCGAGATAAGGTCGTTGGGGGGCGACGCCATGGCTGTCAGTCACAGCAGCAGTTGGGACGTGATAGGGACGCAGTAGCAGTTGGCGAAGTTTCAATAGGACCAGTTTAGGTCTATGAGCTTCGACTATTTGGCAGCATGCTTTGGAACAAACAAGTGACGATAAGATAGCCAGGCTGAGCGTCTCTCGACCAGCCATCGAGACATGTTTAACTCATTCAGACGTCGCCTGGTAAGCCTCTTACTGATATCTTTGCATTCCAGCCGTTTCTGACAATCACCAGCCTGAAATCTCAATCTTGTGAGTCATCATTGATGTTGGTGAAACTAACTCACCTTCGTATAGTCACCACCCATCCTCTCAACCTTCAACCAAGGCTCTGGGCCTCCTCCGCAATTCTCTTTCTTCGCCCTATCCGAGTGAAAAGCCCACCTCACCCCCTCTTCAGTTTAACCTGGAAGTAGTCGAATCACCCCCAACGCCCGACCAACTTCGCACCATCTTCTCCTATTTTCCATCCAAAGCCGTTTCGCCTGCCCATGTCCTCCTTTCCGCTCACCCTTCTGCGCCGCCCGTCGAAGACCGACCCACTACGTTGGGCGAAATCGTCCAACTCGCACAAGAGAATCCGCAAGCTCTCAAGTGGCCAATTGTTGTTGATTGGGAGAGTGGGAAGGTCGCGATTGGGGACGTTGAGAGCGTCAAAGGTATTCTGGAACACTTGAGGAAAAAGAGGGATGGAGAAATCAAGGAAGATGAGGTGCATCAGCCGAGAGGATGGTTCACTTGAGGGGATAAGGAACTAGGGAGCAACGGGATCCCTCTTACTCGGGATCCCTGTTACTTCCGTTATACAGGTAAGTCCATGATTAACATTCTCTGTAGAAGTATCTGACCAAAACTCAGAAACGCCGAGGCATGTACCTATTATTGTGTATTAGAATACATAACAGTGTGAAACAGTCACAGAATGTCGAGTGTGGGTTTAGGACTCCCGTTCTGGCGATGCTTACCAAAGGGCAGTAACTGAAACGGGTAAAGGCCTTAGCAAGAGGCGATGTCCCTGTTGATGAAAACAAACGTCCAAGCTGTCATCATGTCACGCCTCGCCGCCCGCAGACGACAGATGACCTGAGGCTGTTCCCTGCCCCCTCACCAGAGGTTAAGCGCCCGCCTTCCGCTCTTCCCCCCCTCCACCCACCTTCTGAAGCCGAGGCCCAAGAACCTCGAGATTCTACATAAAATGGCCTCTCCCTACGACGAAAGACTGTTGGCGGAAGCACCAGAAGTAACTAAGGCAGATCTCCAGGTGTGTCCCTTCGCAACCAACAGCGCCCGAGTTCTCACCATACCCTCCCTTTTTCCCTCTCCTCCACCTCTGTGACTACAGGACGGTTACAACCCAGACTTGCTGCGCGAGCCTACCGTCAAACGGAAAAACACAACCCGGGGGATATCCACACCTCCGCCATCCAATCCGGACCCACACCCATACTCCCTCCCCGATAAAGACCTCGAGTCCTCAACGACTCCCCTCCAATCTAAAGCAAACATCCATGAAGAACCCCGCAAACCGTTTTGGCGGACCAAGAAGGGAATTATCATTATGGCTGTCGTGGGCGTTCTGATCATCCTTGCGGCCGTATTGGGTGGTGTACTTGGTTCAAGGAAGGGTAATGGAGGGGGGACTGAGTCGTTTGCTCCTGATGACTCGACTTCTACTTCGCCAGAGCCAGCGGGGGCTGCCAGTGACCAGCCCAATAATGTACCCAGGCCACCTGAAACCACAGTCGCTATAGGTGCTGATGGCACGCCCAGCTCGGTGACCACTGCGACTAGTACTGCAGCGAATCCTGTGGGTAGCACGCAGCCCGCGAGTCCAAATGGCGGCGGAAATGGTGAGGGTGTGGGAAATCCTAGCAGCACCAATCCTGGAGATGCTGGGAATGGAGGGACTGTAGATTCGGGCAACCCACGCGCACCGCCTGCAGGCAGGATACTCCAATCCTGATGGTGGACTAATGACTGACGCTCGGGCTCGTTGCGTGTTCGCAAGCACTGAGCTGGTTTCATGTCACCAGTTTCCGCCCAGGGACTTCGGTATGCAGGTGCAATCAGACTCTGTAGTTGTGAATGGATTGCGTTTATGAACTTCGTTGTAATATGTTTATGCTCATTTGATTATCTTTTTTTTTTTTCCTACTTCAAGACATTCTGATATCCAATGCCAAAACAATTATTTCCTCGCATCACATGTTTTGAAGACCTCTATGCACCGAGGTCGTCTTTATCGGACCCGCCACACCGATCAGTTCAACTAAATCCCCAATGTTATTTGTTGGTTATGTTACGCGCCAAGGTCCAGATGCAAACTACCGGACTGGATACATTAGTTGAAACATCAATAATGAAAATCCTGCACCTTCCTCAGATCGGAGCCATGAACCCCTTGATTAAAGTACTGGGGCAAAATGGACGTGTGAAAGACTCTAAATTAACTTCCAGAGGCTGTGGTACCCGTCAGTTACTTGACATCGTTCCTATTCGTTGGCTATAATTAAACTCGACATCATGGATAATCAAGTTGCGGGACTGGCCGTTAGGAATCCGTCAAGTTTAACTATTCGGAGTTCATAGGCCGCCCCGGTATATGGGAGACAAGTTAAAAATCAGGTGAAATGTGATACTGGTCGCATAATCGTAAGGGGATCATGACAGAGTTCCGTGGCAGATGGAAGGAACTACAAGAGAAAAGAATGTGAGCTATTCAAGGTTGAGGTTAAACATTTCTTGAAGAAAAGGTAGGCATACAAACGGGAATGTGATGAAACGAACGAATGAGTGATATAAAAGGAATCATATCACTGAAGAGTGAGATTAAACATTTTCAACGGAAAATTACGAGAGGGATGCAGAAATCAAGGAAGATGAGGCGCACCAGTCGATGGGACGGTTCACTTGAGGAGATAGGAGCAACGGGATCTCTGTTACTTCCATTGTACAGTTAAGTCCATGATTAACACTCTTTGTCCAAGGTACCTGGCACAACTCAGAAATGCCGGCGGCCAAGGCATGTACTTATCATCGTACAGTCGCCTGTCTTAACCCATAGCAATTGATGGAAGGCCAAAGCCATGGGTTATGACAGAGTATGGGTTATGAGACAGGCGAAAAAAATAGTATTAAATATATATTCAAATTCGGATTAAATTTATCTAGCCATTGTAGCTACCTACGACATCAAAACGGAGTGGGTGTAAACGTTCCAGTTGACTAGTTTAGGGAAATAAACCACGATCTGTGTCTCTATCAGCCTAATTGCCTCTTCTAAGCGGAGTTGGCAATTAAAAACAAGTAACAGTTGATCCAGCCTGCGCGAGCGGATGGATGGGATGTTGATGCGAGGTGGTTGCTCACAAGAGTAGGAGGCCTGCAAAAGATCCTTGCCCCGAGAGGACGAGGTGGATCAACAGGGGAGTCAGCCTCCAATATATCATCCTCTCCGCCGGTGATCTCACTGGTCTCCTGTGCCCTTGCGTGACTCGACTTAGTAGAGGCCATAATCGGTGCAAAATCATTATAGAAAGGTGGTTCAACTTTTAAGTTTCCCGAGTTCCGATGATGAGCGCCACCCAAATGTTGCTGCCCTAAATGTGTGGTGCTACTGTTTATGGTAATAGGCGCTATTGGGATTTCGAGTCTGAATGTCTATGGGTTGCGGGGTATCACAGCTACCGGTTGTTGTCTACAAATCCTGCAAACGAACTTCGTCCCATGAAAATCCTATGGGGTATCACAGAGCATGGGTTATGGCAGGTATGGGTTAAGACAGAGGCGACTGTATTGTAGAATATACATTAGCGTGAAACAACCATAGAATGTCGAGCGTGCGTTTGTGACCCCTCTTCTGGCATGCTTACCAAAGGGCGGTAACCGAACGGGTAAAAGGTATTAATGCATTACGAAGAGGTGGTGTACCTGTTGACGTCCAAGCTGCCACCATAGTCACGCCTCAGCCGCCCGCAGATGACCTGGCTCTCGTCAAGGTTAAGCACCCGCCTTCCTCTCTTCTCCCAACGCCCACCTCACGAACCAGAGGCCGAAGAACCTTTACAGTCGACATAAAATGGCTTCTCCCCATGGTGGAGAATTGTTGGTGGAAACACATCTCCAGGTATGTCTCTCCGCAACTGATAGCGCCGGCAATCTCATCATACTCTATCTTCTTTCCTCTCCTCCACTTCTGTGATTATAGGATGGCTACAACCCGGACTCGCCGCGCGAGCCTACTGTCAAACGGAACAACACGACCCAGGAAATATCCACACCTCCGCGGTCCAATATAGACCCACCCCCATACACCCCTTTCGATACAAACCTCGAATCCTCATTGGCACCCCTCCAATCCCCATTGGCACCCCTCCAATCCCCATTGGCACCCCTCCAATCCCCATTGGCACCCCTCCAATCCCCATTGGCATCTCTCCAATCCCCATTGGCATCTCTCCAATCCCCATTGGCATCTCTCCAATCCCCACTGGCACCCCTCCAATCCTCATCGGCACCCTTCCAATCCTCACCGGCACCCTTCCAATCCTCATCGGCACCCTTCCAATCCTCATCGGCACCCTTCCAATCCTCATCGGCACCCTTCCAATCCTCATCGGCACCCCTTCAATCCTCATCGACACCCCTCCAATCCTCGACACCTCTTCAAGATAAACTAGACATCCTTGAGGAACCCCGCAAACCGTTTTGGCGGACCAAGAAGGGCATTATCATTATGGTTGCTGTGGCCGTTCTGATCAGCCTTGTTATATTGGGAGTAAGTATAGTTAAAGCAGTAAGTAAGTAGTGGAGAGAGCACTGTGTAGGGATCATTTTCATTTTATGCCGACTCCCCCTACTCTCTTCCTCTCGCTTCCTTTTACCTTTCTTTATATCGGTTGACCCTTCTCCCCCGACCCAAATATCTGCTTAGTATGAACCCTCTCTCCTGTGACTCCTAGGGTAGGCTCTGTCGGAATACGATAACGGTGAACGATCTGTCTTCGTTCCGGTGATTGAGTTTCCAGTGTGCCCGACTGTGACTCTAGCTTCACACGTGAGTTGTGTGCTCCTGATAATTCATCATGTACTCCTTCGTAGCCAAGGAGGGGGCGTTGCCGGTGATGACCCCAATGGCATATCCAAGTCGCCTAAAAGCATGGACACTGTAAGTGCTGACGATAGGCCAAGCCCGATGACCACCGTGATTAGCACTGCAGCGAATCCTGTGGGTACAGCGCAGTCTGAGGGCCCAGATGCCAAAGGAAATGGTGAAGCTGTAGGAAATCCTGGCAGCACCAATGCTGGAGACGTTACGCCTGGGGGTCCCGGCGGTCCAAATGGAGGGGCTGTAGATTTGGGCGCCACGCGTGGACCGCCCGTAGGTAGGTTCCCAAAGGAGACTGCGATCCCGATGGTGGACCAATGGTCAACGCTCAGTCTCGCGAGGTGTTTGCAAGCGCCGAGCTGGTTTAGCGTCACCAGTTTCCGCCAAGGGACCTTGGTATGCAGTTGTAATGAGATTCTGTGGTCGCAAATGGATTGCGTTTATGAACTTTGTAGTAATATGTTTATGCTCATTTGATTCTTTTTTTTTTCCGCTTCGAAGCACGCTCTTATTCAATGCCAGAACAGTTATTTACCCACACTTGTTTTATAGACCTCTATGGACCGAGGTGGCCTTTATCAAATTCGCCGCGCTGACCAGCTCAAGCTGATTCAAATCCCAATGTTATTTGCGGGTTAAGATTTTATGCGCCAAGGTTTAGATGCAAGCTACCTGACTAGATACCTCAGTCGAAACATCAATAATGAAAATCTTGAACCTTCCTCGGATCGGAGCGATGATACTGAAGACAAATCCAGATGAAAAGGGTGCCATGGATTTTGAACGTGCGAGAATTGTATTGGATCTGCGATATAATTCTCACATCCATGAGGTACCTTCGGCAAGGCTGCATTCGGATTCGTCACTGGTGTGCGCCCCTTGACTAAGTACTGGAGCATAAATGGACGTGTGAGAAGCTCTAAATTAACTTCGAGTTCCTGTGGGACGTGTGCAGAAGATCCTTCAGTGACTTGATTCGTTGAATATGTTTAAGCGCGACATCATATGGACGGATAACCAAGGCGCGGGGGCGATTCTGGTGGAAATACACCAAATTTAACTACCTGAAGTCGATAGGCCGCCCTGGTATGAGAGACAAGGTAAAGATCAGGTAAACGTGATACCGGTCATGCAAATATAGGGGTTCGTGATGGAGCTCTGTGACAGATAGAAGAAACCAAAAGAGAAGTGATGTGACCTGTCCAATAATGGGGTCAGACACTTTAAAGAAAAATTAAGCATATAAACGAGAACGTAATAGACCAACTGGATGAGTGAGATTAAACATTTTCAACGAAAAGTACCCATATCAATGAAAACGTGGTGGAACAAATGAATGGAGTGATAAAAAACAAGAAACAGATCATTAGTATCAGAGATGACAAGGTCACCCATAGATATGTATCGCCACCACATCCGTGTCTCTCGCACACACACGATCAAAAAATAGCCAGACCAAGTCCACAATCAAGGTGTCTCCACGGAGTTATTGACAGTGTGGTATTTGGGCGGCGCAGACCGTAATGATTCCGACCTCGAATGGGTGCCATCTCCACTGCCTTCATTCCGTTCCCCTCCAGACGACCCTTGTTTCTCTCGCAAAACCGCAGCAACCTCCTTCGCAAGCGCTTTTATGTCCACGGCATCGCTTGCGCCCGAATGTGAAGATGCATCAGCTGGTTGATGTTGGCCTGGGGTTTGGTCTCGCGCCGGTGTAACTGTACCTGTGGCGCCGAATGAAGCCTGCTGATTGACTGATGGATGATTACGGTGATTATACATAGCTGCGAACCCCTGAGTACCCGCGCTTTGAGTGCTAAGTTGTCCAGCACTGTGTGCGTGAGGGATGTACCTCTGCGGTTGCAACGGCGCAGAGGCAATCGGATGAGTATGGAGCTCGGGTAACCCAGCGGTCGGACTCGTGACTTGTAAGAGTGGTTCCTTCTGCGTCATAACGTTCGGTTGTGCGTCGACGCTAAATGCAGTAATGTTGTTTGGACTTGGAGCAGGACTGTTGATAGTTGTTGTCATTCCCGAGGTGAGGGGGCTGTTGGGGGAGAATAAGAGGCTTCGTTGGGTTTGGTGTCGGGATGGGTATGGGTTATATGAGAAGAATCCAGAGTCGATAGATCGGCGGCGCTGTTTTCTTATGCGATAGCAGAGGACGATACCGATTATGAGGAGGATGACGGCGCCTACAGCTGCACCGACGGCTCCGCCGATAATGGCACCAGTGTTGTTGTTTGACGGAGATGGCGGAGATGGCGAAGCTGAAGTTGAAGCTGTCGTGCTTGCTAAGCTTGATGAAGTACTTGCATCAACCGAGGAAGAAGGGGTGGGTGTCACAGAAGGAGTGGATGCGCCAGAGATTATAACTGGCAGTGTGGCCGTTGCGCCAATGCCCTTTGTAACGAGCGAGGGACTAAACTGGAGTACTGTGTGAGAGATAGCATAGACCGACGAGCACTGAAGCTTACTGCTACCGTGGTGGTTACTTGTTTCGCGGCGGCGAGAAACTTCTGATAGGTATCCTGGGAGGGTGGATTAATGGCCCTGTGCGATTGACTCAGGAAGAGATCATCCGTTTCTGTTACCAAGAACTTACCCAACCATCCCCTGTGCACAATGCGAGACCGGTAAGGTGGCGGCGCAGTAGAACCATATTGCTGAGGGGTTCAATAGTAAGTAAATTGGCCATGTATCATCCTGGATGTGACTTACGTCTACTAGCATCGGTGATTGTCAAAGTCCACTTATATAGAGGCATTGAATCATTGGTCCCCTGACCCAAAAGGTTGCTACTAAAACCACCTGGAAGTGGAGAGCATGGTTCTTCGAGTGAGCTCTGAGTTACAGTGTGAAATCTAAGTCGAGGATGAGATAGGTGGGAAGTGGAGATGGGGCAGCAAAACGCACACTCCGTAAAAGATGAAATCAACGGTGTCGCCCTCGCCAGCTGAGGTGGTCGGGGGGCCGAAGTTACTTCCTTCGCGACCGACCTCTACCTATTGAGGGATGAACAAACAGGTGCAATGGGCAAAGTGAAAGGCTTACGGTGTGGGGAGACTGAGCGGAAACGAAGGAAATAGCCCGGAAGATGAGGACGAGGAGGAACATGACACCATTTGACCATACAGTCATGGTGGGTGTACAGGGAGACCTAGGTGGGGCGAGTACAGCGGCTTTGAGAATAACACGCGCCCTCTTGTCATATGCTTTTACCATTCCTTGGCCTTAAAAGGTTCCCCGGGAGATGCGGCCCAGTTACTGGATATTTTTGACGAAAAACGATACACAGGATCATGTCATGAGAGAATCGGTTTGTTTTAAGCAATGTAGGTTGTGATGCCTGATGTAGATATTGTTCTGCATCTGGCATCAGGTGACACGACCTTGTTTCGAGATGGTTATCCTCTGTCGAAAAATGCGTATATCAGATAACAGATGGATGGGGAGAAAAAGGATACCAACATCATATTACAGGGCCATATGTGGCGCCAATCACTACCGAGGGCTTGTCGAGGAAGCGGGAACAGTGCCGACATCAGGATGGCAAACACGGAAGCAACAAATCGTAATGATCTTCCCAAACCTTCCTCTAGAGACACTGACGGGAGCGCCGAAGGTCACCATGATGTGATTCCATCCATCCATCGTCAGGATGACCGTTTAAACGTTAAACGACTATAGATGAGGGGTTGTATATTCTTGGAGGTGATCGTCGTGTGTTCAGTAAGAGCATCCTTTCACATATTCAACCTGACAAACAGAAATAAGGATTAGACAAGGACTCAGTGCAGTCGGAGCGTCCCAAAGCGTATGGGAACACGAGGCAGATGCGAGGCAGTTGTGGCTGTGCGCTCCCAACATGATCTGACATGGCAGGAAATGGACAAATCCAAAGATCAAGGAGTACAACGTCAGTATTCCACACTGCGAGCGGAAGCTTGAGTGGGCTGATAATTAGCCTCACCTATGTTTGACCACAGAGGGCATAACGAGCGTTGGAAGTTGTAAATGGAAATTCCTGAAAAACAAATTCCCCGCAAACAAATATGCGCACGTGGTCTCCGTGGCAGGTTGGAGTACTCAGGGCCTACGAGGTTTCCGTCCTCTCCATATCATCCTACTGCCGTTCTGGCCACCCACGACCCCGTCTTGATCTCATAACGACCTAGGTCAGCGTGAAGTGGGCCTTCATAAATCACGGACACGTTTTGATACATGATTTTCGCTTATTTCATTCCAGGAAAGCCACGCCATGCCCTCGTTTTTGTCCAAGGTCTTCGGTCGAAAGAAGGACGAGAAAGGCTCCCCTCAGTCCCAAGGGCGTGGATTGGATGGCTCTCTCCTAGGCGGGAAATTTGAGGCCGTGTCGCCAACAGTCTCCCCCAGTGCGACCGAGTTCCCGGAGAACGTGCCTAGAGGTAACGGGAAGGAGAAAGAGAAAGAGAAGGAAGGTGCCTTTGGGATCTTCAAAGTGAAATCAAGACCGTCTTCGCCTGAAGTACCTCAAAAGAAGGACGATCTTCCCCAACTATCTCTCATCCTTCCTGTTCCTAAAGAAGACCCCCAGGCCCGCGCCTTAGGTGTCGTGTTTGAGGCCGATCCTGAAGCTCAAATTCTAACAGACGCCGCCATCGGCGAAAGAAGGTTGAACCCATTGGAGGCCCTTATCTTGGTTCGGACATGTTCACAAGCTATAATCGCCAGAGGTGTGTTCGTTATCTCCACTTACGTGTAACCATTATCCATGCAATTGCATCATCAGGCCTCGAGACTCTCGGCCTCATGCACCCTCATTGGTATTCCGCT
Source organism: Podaxis mareebaensis (assembly GCA_018524725.1). Lineage (NCBI taxonomy): Eukaryota > Fungi > Basidiomycota > Agaricomycetes > Agaricales > Agaricaceae > Podaxis > Podaxis mareebaensis. The sequence continues at coordinate 34,451 of JAEUWP010000236.1, read as the reverse complement.
TCACCCGACATTCAACGCAAGCTTATCTCACTATTCATCCACTCCTTGAACCCTAAGAATGCCATCACTACTCTTTCACCCTCTTCATCGTCGCCCACTTCTGTTTTCGAATCCGAAATCAACTATACTCGCTCACCCCATGATGTTGCTGCTGTGCTCCGCTGGGGATTACGACATCTCGAACTTGATGGGAGCAGTTTTGGGAGGGAAGAATCTTGGTACAAGACTTTTGCAGAGGCCGAACGAAACTCCGATTATCTTCCCAAAGCTTACTCCGAAAAGCTCCCTCCATTGGTGCCACCAGCCCATCTCGAACTTCTTAACGCCACTCTTGACTTGTTTTCTTCCCTTGCTGCACACGCAGAGAAGAACAGCACCTCAGGCAGCAAGCTTACCAAGACATTTGGGCTCTGGTTGCTAGCTGCGCGACGCGTCGAGGAGAGTGATGATTGGTCAAAGTTCTATGCTCGTTGGAAAGAAGCTGGGCGTATGCTGGAGCATTTGCTTTTGGCTAAAATAAGGTGAGTTGACCAGTGCTTCTGTGCGCACATACCTTCTTAACGTCACACAGAGACGAAGCTCTGGGAGTCAGGATGCCAACCCGACTAACAGAACTCGTCGCTCAATACCCCCATTTGAAAGGCACAACAACCGAAGATGATGTCTTCCTCCACCCCCGCCTCTCCACTCGCCAGTTCAATGCCCTCTTTGTTCGCGTCGAAACCGAATTTTCCACTCCTCATGACAAGGCCCAACGTCATCCGCTCCAGTTCATCAAGGATGCCTTTGCTGCAGACGTAGCAACCGACGGAAACGAGTGCTCCACTACATGGGAGAAGATCAGGAAGTCCGGGAACGATGAAAACGGCGTATCTCCTGGAGGTTATCCTGGCCTCGGCCGTGTCTTTACTGACGAGACCATTCGCTATCTCACTCTCATCCCTGGAGATCACCCGTTGAAAAAGGCCACTTCTCCTACTTTCAGCATAACCGAGATAACTCAAGAAACCCCCTCTCGTCGATACGCTTCAACACCAGCAGAGAGCAGTAGTAAGGCACCTAATGGTACAACCAACGGTCATGTCAAGCCCGCCACTGATCCCACGCCACTCCCGTCTGCTATCAACTCTCCAGTAGACACAGACTGGACACAATTCTCATCCACAGGTTTCTCAGATGTCTCTCCTACCGTAGCTCCGCTTGCTTCCACGCTTTTCGGCCAAGACGTCGAGAAGACGAATCCGCCTTTCCGCAAACCCACCAAGCGCTCCAAAGTTTCTTCGCCTTCTCGTAGTCCCACCCAGAAATCGGCCGATATCACCGCACCTCGTATCTCCAATGTCTCTCAACCTGAAGCTCCGAAACTCGTTTCCAAATCCATTCCAGTGTCCTTGGTTCAGATTGACGAGGCGTTCATCGAGTTCTGGGTTGACGCTCTGCTGGATCCCATCTCATCCAACTGGCCTCCATTCGTTCTCTGCAAACTCAAGTCCTCCCTTCCTGATCTCTCCATCGACGACAAGCGTGTTGAATACCTCATCGTCGAGCACGTCTTCGTTCCCAAACCCCCGCCACCGACTCCTGCTCCCGTTCAACCCGCCGAAACCACTGAAGTAGTCACTACTCCTGAAAAATCCTTAGCATCCTCGCCGAAATCGTCGATCAACAAATCCGAAAAACGATTTTTCGGGTTCTTCACTTCTTCTGGTAGGAGCAGCAGCCAGGTGTCAGAGAAGATATCCGCGATTACAAGTAAGGGCAAGAAGAAGGTTTCGTCTCAGGATAAAGTCAGTGAGCTTGGTGAAGTGTTGAAAGAGGAGGAAGAAAAGCCGAGTACGACTGTCAAATTAAGGATTCCTTCGCCGAAATTTAGGAAGTCTGCCGATGCAGCGAGAAAGTCGATGGATGCGATTAGACAGTCTACCGACGTTGCACGTAAATCCACGGAGGTTCCCAAGGAGGCTGTTGACAAGCCAGTTGAGAAGGATGATCTAAATACTGCCGTTCCAGTTGCAGCGGCTGGCGTTGCTGCTGTTGCAGGTGCTGCCGTCGCCGTTGCGTCCGTTTCCGCCGAGGAGGATCAACCGATTACTTCGCCTCAAGCTGATGACGCTTCCAAGATTGCCCAGGAGCACACGAAAGCCGTTGACGAAGCCCAATCTTCTGTTGCTCAGGTGGAGGAGAAAGCTAGAGATCAGCCTGCCCCTGCTGGGAAGGTTCCTGCCGCCAATGGACACACGCCTGCTACTGCTGTTGAGAAGCCAGAGGATGCTCTTGTTGTCGCTGCTGTCATGCCGTCTTCAGACCTCAAGACACCCGAAGAACCTGCCCAGCCTGCTGTTCCCGCCGCGATCTCAGTTTCTGAGCCTGAAGTTCCCGCCACCACAATAGACGACGTAACGACCCGCGATGCGCACGAGGACCCTGCCGCCTCGGCGCTTCCTCAGGAAACACCCTCTGCGCAACAAACCACAGCTCTTGTCCCTGAAGAAGCCGTTTCTGCTCCAGCTGAGGAAGTAGAGGTGACAGAAGCGGCCCTAGCACTTTCAGACGAATCAGTCCAACCACCTACAGTTGAAGAGCGCGTGGTTGCCGTTGATATTCCTTCTGAACCACCCGCGACTACAATGAGGACCCCTGAGCCCATCACTATGAAGGCACTTGCTGTTGAACTACCCGCTGCCGAAGAGCGCAAGGTACTCGTAACCTCGGAGCCGGTTGTCGCAGCCGTTTCTGTCGAGGAGTCTGCAGGACCTGCACCTCTTGAAGAAGCCGCTTCCATCGAAGAGCACATTGCGCTTGAAGAACCTGGAGCAGCCCAAGAACTTGTGCGAGAGCCGGTCGCAGCTGAGGAGCCAGCCACAACTGAAGTTCCTGTTGCCGAAGAGCCTATCGTGGAAACCGTCGAAGAACTTGCTGCCACTGCTGACCAACCTGCGTCCACTGCTGTCGAGACACCTGCAAAGAAACCTGCTGTCGAGGAACCCACTTCCATTTTCGAGGAACCGAGCAAGGAAGCCGCCGCGGTCGTAATTGAAGAAGCCAGTGCAGTCGCCAACGAGGCTGCCTCCGCTGTTGAAGAGCCTACCGCTGTCGAGGCACCTTCCGTTGCCGAGGTGACCAATGCCGTAGAAGAGCCAGTGACGATGGAACAGACTGTTTCGGTCGAGGAAATCGTCTCGGACGCTGGGGGCACAAAAGAAACTGTGGCAGAAGTGCCTGTTCAAGGGGAACCAGAGGCTGAGTCGGCCGCTGCAGACGAACACACCCCCGTTGAAGAACCTGCGTCTACTGCTGTCGAGGAGCCTACCGCAGCCGAGAAACCCGCTGTCATCGAGGAGCATATAACCACGGAAGAACACACCCATCCTACGGGACCCGCGACTCAAGATGTCGCTGCTGTTGGACAACCTACAGCTGCAGAGCCTGACGAGCCAGTGACCGTCGGAGAGTTGGAGGAACCAGTTGCTGACGAAGCACCCGCTCCGATCGAAGAACCTGTTAGAGAATCACTTGTGGCTGAGGAACCCGTTGCAGTTGAACATGCGGCAGTCGTAGTTGAGGAACCCGCCCTTAAACCAACTGTTGAAGAAGTGGCTGTTTCGTATGAACCTACTATCGAGGAACCAGCTGTTGCGATCCCGGAACCGGTCACAGATGACGGCCCACTTGGTTCTGAGGTGGACATTCAGGATGAAGTCGCCGAACAACCCGCTTCTGTTGTTGAAACTCCTGTCGCCGACACAGAGTCAGTTCCGGCAGCTCCGTCAATCGAGGAGGCACCGGTCGCCAAAGAATCTGAGGTGTCCGTTGAACAGCCGCTCGAACCTACCCCTGAGGTCGTGGCCGAACCTGAGATAACAAAGGACACTGAAGGTGAATCTGATACTACTTTACATGTAATGCATATTAATAGCCCTTTCCATTAGAGCCCTCACCTAAAGAAACACCACCCACTGTTGAGGCTTCCCAAGAGGAAGCCGCCGTTCCTATACCCACTGCTGTTCCTGAAACGGAAGTCAAGCCTGCTGATGGACTTGTCGCTGCAACTGAACCCGTCATTACCGGAGCAGAGGAAAAGTCCACCGTGAGTGAAACCCCCGCTGACCATACTCCGGCCGAGACCATCCCGGCCCTCCACGGATCGACAGGGTCCCCCGCCCCTGCCCTCAACCAAATTGAGAAGTCAGCCGCCGAAACCGCTGAAACCATAGATGCTACTCATCAGGTTGCAGAGGCAGATACGATCAACAACCCTGTTCCTGCTTCCAATGACGAGACTCCTGTATCCGAAACGGAATCTCTGGAACCCACAGCTGCTCCGCCGGTCAACCACGCCACCACAGACGAACCTGCCCAAGCAGTAGAACCTGAACACGCTACTCAGCCTCCTACCTCAGTGATCGAAGATGCAGCCGAAGTTCTTGCTATGAATGGCGAGGCCACTGCTGCACCAGCGCCAGAAACCGCAAACGGCAACGACCACCACACTTTTGAGAAAGAAAAGGTTGATGATGAGATACCCACTGAAACACCTACCGCTGACGGTGCGTTCCCTTAACATTCGACCTAAGATTTTACTAACCAGTTTCAATTTTTCCCCAGCTAAACACGACGCCCAATCTGCCACGGCTGAAGGTAAGACTTGCATCAGCGTTTTTCGTATACGTTTTCTCAAACCAATATCCAGCTCCTTCTGAAGCCGTTCCTCCTGAGTCTTCTCCTGAGGTCTCGACCGCAACTACCAAAGATGACTAAGGATCAATGTGACGTTTCCTGTGAGCTTTGCACGCTACTCTGACTATTAAACATCGTCCCAATGATTGAGCAGACCTTTCTCAGCTATTCGCTATTGCATTCCCTAAGTCTTGGTATTTTGCCCTCTATGGCCACCATAATCATTGGATGAGTATACCCTTGCTTAATTTGTACCCCAGATCTTTATCCTCTTGTTGTACGAGCCTTGTTATTCCTCATTGTTTGTTTCGTTCTTCATCAATGTCTTGTTTTGGTATGCATAATACCCCTTACGTCCACTCTGGAATGTTCGCTTTATTGTATTGTTCAGTCACTGTATCTACGCCTCCTTGGTTTTGTTTAACCGCGTGTGCTTTCCTTCGTCCAATTCCAACTTAGATGCGAGAACTCTCGACGTTTTCGAACCGGTTATCTTACCGCATAATCCCAGACTTACGGCAGCAAGCACCTTCGTCGGGCCCCAAGATTTCGTACGACTTGTGCTTTGCGATAAAAGACAGAAACTGCATAGCGTGATCTAGCGTATATGCATACGGACTTGAACAGACTTGGGACACGATCAATAACAATAAGAGTATGTCCATGTGTGAACGCAAAAGTTCGTTAAGGATGCGGAGGAATGGCAGATACTCAAGCTCGTTTAGAGGTCTCTGTACAGGTCAGTAGTAATGACAACGCTCGACAGGAGCAGCATGATACTGTGTCTCTCCAAGTTGATAGTGGCGTGTCCTTGGTGACACGAGCATACGTTGTAAGCAATGATGAGCACCCACCCCACCCCGAAAAGAAAAGGAAAATCTTGGAAGCAATCTTCTGATGTCCCGCAAGAAAATACAAGAGGTGAGATTATATATCCTAGGTATTTAAACAGCACGGCAAGAGTAATTGGAGCTCGTAACTTGTCCGTCAAGTCGTAGCAATTTTATGATTTTAAGGATCCCAAGAAAATCTAAGGAACGGGAGTCTGTTCCAAGTTCCAGTAGCTCTCAGCATACTCAAGGATCGCACGGTCGGAGCTGAACTTGCCCATCTGAGGCCAGCGTCAGGGAACTCCTAAGATGGCAGAAGTCCAAGGACTTACCTTAGCAGTCGTCCTAATTGACTTTTTGGTCCACTCATCCCTATCGAGATAGGCTTCGTCAACCATGGCCAAGGCAGCAATATAAGAGTCGAAGTCGTCAGTAAGGAGGTAATAATCTCCTTGGCGGATAGTGTTAAGGAGACTAGAAGAAGGGCAAGTCAGCAATACACCGAAAAGCCACACTCGATCACATACGGCTCGTAAACACTACCGTCGCCGAAGCGTCCAGCGGAGACTTGGTTCAGGACGTTTGCGAGAGCCGGACACTTCTGTTCAATAGGAATAGGGTGATATACGTGCTGGTAGCGGAGATCCTCGACGGCACTGGATGCAGCTTGTTAGATTTCTATAAAAGATTTTAGATTCATGGAGAGTACTCACGGAGTCAAGTGACCGAAGAAGACTAGGAGTATACGTGAACATCTAGCTCGAATAATACGAGTGGGTTTTACTTACAGACGTTGTTCTCGCCAACCTCTTCGGCAATCTCGATATTGGCACCATCTGAAGGTAAGGTCAATATTTAGAACTTGAGAATAGAAGGTTAGCAGCTTACCGACGGTACCAAGCAAAAGACCACCATTTATGCAGAACTTCATGTTCGAAGTGCCCGAAGCTTCAGTTCCGGCCGTGGAGATATGTTGGCTGATATCGGAAGCAGGGATCAAGATCTCGGCGAGAGATACCGAATAATCGGGAAGGAAGTAGAGTTGCAAGAACTCCTTGGTGTCGGGGTCCTCATTGATGACACGGGCGACATTGACAATAAGACGGATAGTCTAGATTAGATATGGTGAGACAAGACTGGGGGCCACAGTGATCACGATAACATACGAGCTTAGCAATGTAATCTGAACAGTGATGTCATAAATATCCGTATTGTACCGGTTACAACAAGGCACTTACAAGCAGGGGCAGCCTTTCCAGCGAAGAAGACGACCTTGCGGTTGCACTTCTTCCTCTCAGCTGGAGTCATGCTCTTCAGCGTGAGGTAGCGCTAATTAACAGGCATTAGTGTCGAATACGCGCACACCCTGACTGACGCAACTCACGTGAATGACGCCAAGGATGTTGAGTGTTTGGCGCTGCGAAACGTTAGTGCTGGTTTATTCCAGGGGTGGGCGAAATACCTTGTATTCGTGTAGACGCTAGGGGTACAGTTTAACAAATGCATCCTCCATTAATACTGTCAGCTTACCTTGATTTGCACATCGAACATAGCATCCGTTTGAACAGTGAATCCGAGGGTGGTCTCAACGTACTTGGCGAGGCGTTCCTTGTTGCGTTGTTTGATGGCAGCCCACTTCTGACGGAATTCCTTGTCCTCGGCGAAGGGTAAGAGGCCTTCGAGTTTAGTAAAATCTTTGAGCCAGACGCTCTTGTCGATCTTCAATGTCTCGGCAATGAGGTTGCTAAGCTCTGGGTTGCATTGATCAAGCCAGCGGCGAGGGGTAACTGTAGGTGTGTTTGAGTACTGAGAGCACAATCTCGCAGCCATTCTTTCGCACCTCCGTTTGTCACGTTGCCGAACCTAGTAGAAGTCAGGATCCAGATTGAACAAGAAACATAGTCAGAACACACTTGCTGACGCCTTCAAACTCGACGAAATCCTTGAGGATTGTGGTCTTTACGAGCTCGGAGTGAAGCTGTGATCATTTCAGATGTCACAGCCAAGGCAGGATAGGAGTGATAATACCTCAGCAACGCCGTTCACCTTGCGGCTACCTAAAACCTCTTCAATCAAAACCTTCCGTGACATGATGAACTACCTACCAATGCAAGCCAAGTGTGCCATCCTGACTTGTTTAGGGAAGCCCTCTAGAACGAAGAAGTGAGAAATAGGACAACCATCTGGGGCGGGTGTTTATACCTTCAATCAAGGACATTCTCGCAAGTCTCTCGCGGTCGCCGGGGAATTTCTTCTCAACAGCTGGTAAAATGTGAATACGGGGTTCGGACCGCTAACGAAGTTTGTACCTTGTAGGAAGAACAGGTTCTACGAGGGTTAGTAAACGATTTGTGACTCATTTAAATATAGCTCACAATATCATAGATGATTTGCATATGCCTACGAAGTCACCGTCAGTGTTTGGAACATCATGAAGAGTGGTGTGAAATACCTAGGAAGAACGTGTTCAACCAAGGGAACCGGCCACTTCTCCAAGGCTTCCTGTGAGCTTCATTAATTATCCGGCCTTGACAAACGAAGTTAGACAAGTGTACTCACAGGCAAGACGGTGTGATTGGTATAGAAGAAAGTGTTAGTCACAATTTGCCACGCTTGGTCCCATGAGAGTTCCTCTTCATCAATAAGGATGCGCATCAACTCGGGAATCGCAAGAGTGGGGTGGGTCTGATCATATCGGATTCGGCTTCAGTTCGGGATGATACGGGGAAATCTTACATCGTTCAGCTGAATGGCAGCATCTAACGAGACCATTACAGGGGTTTCGACCAAAACATAAGACACAACTCACAGTCAGGGAATTCAGTGATCGGCTTGCCAATGTTCTTGAATCGGCGAAGGATATCGGCCAAACTAGCTGCTGTCCAGAAGCTAAACGAAGGTAAGAATTTAGCCCAAGTTTTCCGCGATGAAAGACATACTATTGTTGCTTCAACCTCAACTCTTTTCCAACTAGACCTTCGTTAGTGACGTCGCAACCAGGCTGCAGTAAACTTACAGGTACTGGGAAAAAGTTATTAGTAGGACAAGGTATATAGTTGAAAGCCTCTTACGTGTGATCGTTGGGGTAAAGAACTGAAGTGATGGCTGCTGCGCTGTTGGACGACTCAACAGCAGCCTCGTAGTTACCAGCTACAGTAACATCTGTCAGGAACAATTGTGAACAATAAGAAAGAGCGTACCATTGAAAGAATTCAAGTCAAAGCCTCGCTTGGGCTTACTCTCCCAAAGCCTCAAGTTGTTAGTCGTCTTGGTCTTGTAACCAGGAATCATGACATCATAAGCGACTGCCAGAACTTCCTGACCGCCAGTCCAGATCGCACGGCCACTGTTATCCGGAAGGCGCTCTGCTTGACCGTAGAACCGCACTTCATAGGTAACATCAAGACGGGGCAACTATCATCATATATGAGAGGATATCAACTGGAATCTAAATGACCTTACCTCCCAAGGATTTTGGTGTTCCAACCATGGATCTGGAGCCTAAAGGAAAGAGTGAGGACTGCGCACAGTTCATGGTAGCTCAAACGAACCTCGAGCTGGTTGCCCTCAGGTGAGATCAACTGCTGGAAGATACCATATTGGTACCTCAAGCCGTAACCCCAAACGGGGAGTTCCTGAGAGAATGTCAATACCGCTACATTCCGGCAAAGCCTCATCGTGTGTGTCGAGATGGCGAAACCTCACCTGCGAAGCGGAGGAATCAAGGAAACAAGCGGCCAAGCGACCGAGACCACCGTTGCCAAGAGCAGCATCGCGCTCTTTTTCAAGGACATCCTCCATGTTGAAACCGAGTTGCTGAACGCCTTTCTTGTACTTATCTTTGAGACCAAGATTGAGAAGCTAATAGAAGCATTAGATCGAACTTCCCAAGGAAGTAATCGAAACGACGCACGGCATTGTCGAGAGTTCGGCCCATCAAGAACTCGAGGGACAAATAGTATGCACGCTTGGGGGCTTTGCGCGTGTAGTTGAGTTGCGTCTCGTTCCAGTTTACCTATACGATCTCTTAGAACGACGATAGTTTGGTCATGGGTCTGCATTACCAAAAGATTGTCCCTGACGGACAAAGCCGCTGCTTGGTAGGCACCAAGATCATCTACTATCCTTCAGCCTGCGATCTCGTCTCCGGAGAAACTGGTAACATACCAAGATTGTATGGCTGACGAGCGAGCGAAGTCTGAACGTGGTTGACGAAGCTCTTGGTGATGTCGGAGACGTCTTAGCTGGCATGAGCGTCACAGAACGACCCTACTACGTCTGCAACTCACCCTTATCGACTGAACGCATACCGGCCTTCCAGATCTTTTCGTCGCCCTTGGGCCATTTCTCCTTGCCAGACGCGTCGGTCTCGGGGAAGTAACCTACGCGGTTCAGCTCAAGCCCGATCGATGCAAGGGGATGGGAACCCACCTGTGAGGGTACGGACGTGCCTCCTTTGGCGCTGAGGTTTGCCGATAGTGTTTGGGTCGATGGTGGAGGTCATGAGGGGATGAGTTAGAGAGGACAAGGAAGGAGGGTGGGGAAGTTGGAAGGAAGATGGGGATTATAAGGGATTGCTATCTATGTCAGATATCAGCTTCAGGGTGTTCCACTCCGAATACATAACCTGCGCTTGTTAACGTCATCGCTTCTTCCTTTTTCGGCTACTGTCCTCCCCACACCCAAAAGTACCCGCCTCCAGAGTTAAACCTCGCTCGAAGTTCCGTTTTCCAATTTCCGATGCCAGTGCCCCGTCTCTTACTTGCATTATCGCTGTTGCTCGCTGTCTATGCGCTGTGATCGCACCCACCACCCTGTTCGCACACAGTGCGGCGATCTTGCAGGTACAGAGGATACGAGCGAGACAAACACAACGAAGCATACGAAGCACGCGCGGCCTTACGCTTTAGACCCTTTCAGAACCCGTTTAGTTTGCCAAGGAGCCGCGGACGTGCACTCGACAACCATAAAGGTAAATTCCTCCGTATTCTGGGGTATATTCCTCAACGAAGGGCGGCACAGAGCAAAGTAATTTAACACGAAACAATATTAAAGCATACGCACGAAACAATTCATAGGTAAAATCCCTGCCCTCTAAGGTATTCCTGATGCTCTGCTGCATGTGAGGCCACTGTCTTGTCCACAGACGCTCGCCAAACCGGGGTCGCAACCTGAATCACCCCACACCTGGTAAAATTTCCCCTCGGGAGAACGAGCTGTATCACTCACATATGCAATCATGTCGTAGAGCCCATCAATGATCCAGTTGTTCTTTGGCGCTGCCCCTCGTGTTGATGCTCGGAATAAGCTTGTAATCAAGTCGCCAGTTATATGAGCCTGTCCTCTTGTGACACCTATAGAAAGGCTAGATATCAGTATAAATCGCTTTCGCATGCTGCCAGAAATTTGGAATATGGGCCCAAGTATGGAAGAAACTTTTTACGTGTTGAATCCTCAATCGGCACTTCGGCGCGTTCGTGCGACTCGGGCCCAGTCGCCCCGGGTAAACGAAGGTGCCCCAATTAATGATACTCAATGCAAGGAAGACTTACCCTGGAAAAGCGCCAATGCAGCTTGGTCTGGGGTAAGACCACCATCTGATTCTTCAATTTTCAGGGTTATCTTTGGCTTGGTCTTGTTCTCTTCTTCGTATCCCGGAGTGAACATGGTTGGCGGGAAGAAAATGTGAATATCAATTCCATATAGTAACATTTCCGAGTGGAGGGTATCAGCTAGTCCTGTGATTCGTATTGATACTCAGAGCGAATTCATGGACCTGGAGTAACAATTCACTCACCACGTAGCGCATGTTTCGCCGGTGAATATGATGCATAGCCCACGATGGACATGTAGCCTAGGGTTGAAGAAACGAACGTGATCTTTCCTTTCTTCCCTTGTTTAACCATCTTCTTCGAAACTGCCTTTACTTTCTATCAATATAAAGGGATGTCCATGCACCGTACTAGCTCACCCAAGCCGTCCAAGCCTGTATCCAGTACCCATTGGTCATGCCCTTCACCAGGTCTTCCTCGGTCATTTCCATAAAGAATTTAGGCCGTGAAGCGCCTGCACAAGTGAAAGTCGCGTCCGGCGGTTCACCATCGTAAGGCCTACAGACTGCCTCAAGAGCCTCCGTCGAAGCTTGGGCAGTGTCTAACCCAAACGAGTAAGCATATAATCTCTGATTCGGATTCTGTCTTTCAGCCTGCAAGTCACACCAAGTCAACCTACGGAGTGTAGAACGAGGGGCAAGCTACGTACCTCGAGTTCCTCAAGTGCCTTATCCAACTTTGCTTGGTCTCGCGCAACAATGGACACATTTGCTCCTTTTCGCACAAGGAGCTTCGCTAGTGACAAGCCAAGACCTGCGCTGCCACCAGTGACATAGCAGTGCTAAGTGTTATACGCGAGGTGGTTGCCACGAGTGAACATAGATACGTGGTGGTCAAAAGGAGCAAGGACCCACCAGTCCATCAGGATTCCATTTCCTCGAGAAAAGACCGAACATATCAAATATCTCTAGTGATATGTTATGGGGGGTAGCAGCCAAGTGCTGGACAATGCGGAATAGTTGGTGGTGGGGAAGGTTAGAATGATCACATTTGGACAATCAATGACGCACGCCAAAAATAATCCGATGGCATGTGTCTTCCTCCCAATATTGATGTCCAAACTTCAGTTTAAATTCCACGTGAAATCGTCATGGCACTGTTGCTCACACCTTACCTTTGTGTACCCGTAGCCTTTGAGGCGCACATGCAAACTCTGATCTTTCCTTGATGTATTACTTCACGGATTTGATATCACGGCGGTGCAACAACTTTCGCCAAATTTCTTGCGGAATCCACAATGCACCGACGCAGAATACGTCCCAAGCCGCCGGCTTCGCAATAAACAGGAAAAATGATACACTGAATACTACTGCCCTGGCAACCTATCCTCTACAGTCCCATGATCTGCCGCGGAACTCAACGATGCGGGATTCGTATTGGCTCCACGAATATCCGAGATAACCTTACTGCTGGCAGTCCTTGGCAGTCTCAGTGGAGCACCTGCAACTCGGTCGGCCTTGACGATAGAAACGACTTCCTGGAAAAACACTCCCCAAATTATTCCGGAGAAGTTATATATACCAAGAATTTGGCATTTGACCTCAACAAAAAACTCCGTCCAAGTCTTCTCGCTTAAATCTGAACCACCCGCGCGCTTTCCGCAACGCGCGTTGTTCTTCCAACCACTGGTTTTCTCGGAAAAACCAGTCAGCTTGGAACTCCCAACTACAATGTCACCGGTGCCAATGCGACATCCCAGCCCTCGGACCCGCAGGTGCGAAATGGTATAAATGTGCAACCCCAATCTCCCCATACCATAGGCCTCTCCCACAAAAACTTAATCAACAATGAAGTTGCTCTCTCTCGTCAGCCTTGCGGTCCTCTCCCAGACCGTCTCCGCTCACTACATCTGGAACACTCTCGTTGCTGGCGGCACCACCTCCACGGCTGCCGTCCGCCAGCCCATCAACAACTCTCCCGTCACGTCCGTGACTTCCAACGATATCCGTTGCAACGTCTCCCCTAGGCCTGCTTCCGAGACTGTCTCCGTCGCTGCCGGAAGCACCATCGGCTTCAAACTCGACAACACCCTCTACCACCAAGGCCCTGCTGCCATCTATCTTGGCAAAGCTCCCGGCTCCGTTGCCAGCTGGGACGGCTCCGGCGCTAACTGGTTCAAGGTTTGTCTAAGTCCCCTTCTTTCCGTTCGAAAGCTGATAAATTTGGCCTATAGATTGCCGAGTGGGGTGCCACCTTCAACCCCTTCGGTTTCACCGACTTCAACCTCAGCGAACTGACCACCACCATCCCCGCCAACACTCCCCCTGGCGAGTACCTCGTTCGTATTGAGCAGATCGGCTTGCACGTCGCCGGTGCTCCTCAGTGGTACATCTCCTGTGCTCAGATCAACATCACCGGTGGTGGCTCTGGCAACCCCTCCAAAGTCTCCATTCCTGGCTACGTTTCATCCAGTGGTGAGTTAATACATATAGTTTCCTGTCACTCATGTTCCTTTACTGACTTTACCCACAGACCCTGGCTTGACTGTCAACATCTACAACCCCGTCCCCACCGCCTACACCGTCCCTGGACCCCGCCCCTGGAGGGGATGAGCGTAGACGCTCTCAAGCTCTTGTACCATATGTTTATTTGTACTATGGAAACAATAAATACGACCTTATACCATCTCCTGCACCATCTGACCCTCCATTGATGAAAAGTGGTATGACAAACAAGTCAGAAAGCAACCTGACCGGGGAATAACGGGCTCTATGGGATATTCTAGTACTGTTTCAAATAAAACAAGAGGAAGGTTTAGCTCTAAACCAGCAATCACTCCAGGCAATCACATCGAGATCAAAGTCTTTGCACCCTCCATACCACTCCTGAGTACACTAACAGCCTCCAAGCGGGCCTTCCTCCTCTGCTCAACCACACCAGACAAAGCCTGATCCCACCACCTTTCACTCTCCGGTACATTACGCCATCCACCCGTGAACAGCTCCTTCAAAGCCTTTGTGCTCCCACCAGCAGGAACCGACATAACCGCCTTAGCCTTTGCCCAATGTGGTGGCGGATTCGTCTTGGAGTATTCTACGAGAGATGAGCCGAATTCTGATGGAGGTGCAGAGAGGCCGTTGGCTGCGATAGCGAGTGCAGGAGGGACGGTGATGCGACCGATTTTGAAACAGACTTCCGAGACCGCGATAGTGTGCAGAGTAGCGCCATCTGGCTCCTCCGTAGCTACTAAGCTCGCTGCTGCCGCCTTGAGCGCGGCGGAGGTTTCTTGTGCAGAAGCATCGATTGGAGTGTAGGAGGATGGAGTATCGGTGTTAGATGTCGCGTCTGCAGGTGTACGAAGGGATGCATGGAGGATGTTTTGCACAGCTTGATCGGGTGTGCCGGTTTGTGTGGGCTTTGACGCTGCAGGAGTCTTCTTGGACTTCTTGCCTTTGGGCTTGCTGACGAAGCGATGAATGACATAAAGCTAATAGGCCGTGGTTAAGATGCGTGCAAGTGAGAGATGGACCATCTGTCATACCCATTTCTGATCCCAAGAAGCGAGCGTCGTCCTCACTTCGTATTCAGCCATCATAGGGATCTCACGGAGATAGATGAAGTGCGTTCCTGAATGAATAGCATAATCAAGAAATCCGTCGAGCAAGTCACCTTTGAAGCATACCTCCAAGGGCCATCCAACCTCCAGAGCGGAAAAACATAGGGAACATTGCAATAGCTGTATAAAATCGGGCGCTATCCAAGGTCTGAAGAGAAAGTTGAGAGTTAGTTGCCAGGTGAAAAAATCCAGCGCAGAATACATACCTTGGCATAGCTAGAATTGCTGAGGTGACCATTGAAATCACACTCATCAACCGCTTGAGCGCCAAGTAAGCTTTCGTCAGGCCACCAAAGATAAGGAGAAAACTCACTTGCTCTCGTCTTGTAAACCGTAACCTTATCGAGCGGATTCTCACCAATAGGCGTTATACTATCCAACCACTCGTCGATACGCTTTTCTCGAACTCTCTTCGAGCTGAACATAGTACGCCATAGCACAAGTTGATGTTGGAATCGAACCCGAAATACAGGCCGGAAAACGCGAACTAAAAACCATTAAAAAGTGATCAGATACAGCCCAACAAAACAAACAATGGTGTAAACACTCACTATGCCACATCAATGGCCACGACTTCACATTGATGAGAAATAACAGTATCGCCAACCATTTGGCAAGCGCCAGGACCGTTCGTGTGACCATTTGCACTGTTCTGAGTACAGGCCCATTGGGAGCCAGAAGTTCTCGAACGCCTGTCCTCTGCAGCGACATTGCGTTGGGGATTCCCGGTTTATGTTCAGCGAGAACTGAGCAGCGAATGAATAGAAGAAGGTTGGATGGCTGCGTCCATGGGAGCTCACTTTCACGAGTTTTTGGGGATCACATAAATGCCGGCCTATTGATCCGGATCGCCCTTGTCGCTTCCCAAAATCATATCAGATAACAGGTCCCATTACTATTACCCCCACCATTCCGTTCCAAATCCCTGATCCTCACCCCTTTAGATTCCTCCCAAGTCCTGAATTCTGGAAAAATATGGCTCTTAGAAATGCACATAGGACTTGCATAGTAAAGTCTACGGTCTCTGATCCGAGGGCAATCCTATGTTAAACTATGAAAAAGTACGTCCAACGTTGAAGCTGGACCCTTGATAAAGCCCACTGTTACTTAATTGGGAAAGTGCCTGTCACACCGTTTTGATTCCAACACCTCGGGTTCCCCGACGTGTCGAACCGAGGTCGAACTTGCTTCGGTTCACTTCGACATATTGAATTTCGGTAGCAACATTAAGTACTTTATCGCATTGAATGGTGGGTGGTAGGCACCAAGGTGCTGTCATTACTCATACCTTTCCACTCAACTCCCACTATCGACGTGAGAGCTTTCACATGAGAGCGCTACTCTGATGCTTCGAGGCCAACACATCACAATTATCCCACCTGCATGTTGACCCCATCCACTGCGCCTTTGTCCACGACTTATCCATTCACAATGTCCTCTTTTCAGCAACGCTTTGAAAAGAAAAAGACGGATGGTATCTCTGAAGACAACGCAAGGTCCTCGGCCCTTGAGGACTCTGCAGCTTCGCAGGTCCTCCAAAGAGTTGGAACGCCTCCCCCCGATAACGAATGTCAGGCAGTCGTTCAGACACTGCAGCAAGACAGGCCTACACTACACGAGAAACTGACCACAGTGGGCAGAGATGTCCTTGATGGATTAGTGGTTGTAACCGAAAGACTCAAGGATTGCGTGGATTCCTGCCCGCCCCTGGAAACTGCTGCCGCCGTATTCTTGACGATTCATAAAATCTTTGATGTGAGCAAGCCATATCTGTCGTATTCGCCTCATTGAGCTCCGATCTGCAGGGCTTACCCACGAATATCGACGAGCTAAAGGAGCTCGAGACAAGATCGAAGGCCATCCTATCACTCATGGAAAGATACAAGAAAGAAGGAGCGCTGAGCGTGATTGAAGAGAGAGTCAAAAGTTTTTCCACGTGCGTGCCAGCCTCGCCTCTTGGATTAGCATCTGACTTTTCTTTTGTCATCCCGCAGAGCTATCGAGAACTTGGTTGAAGGCATCAAGCACTTGCAAAATCTACCATTACTGGACCGCGTGGCCAAGTTTTCTAACGATCGCGGGACGATACAAAAGACATTGAGGGACCTCAACATTGTTTGCGATCTCTTCCAAGTAGGTATTCAAACACGGATTGTGCTCATGTATCCACCATGCTCACCGCGCTCCACAGATCGATATACAGTTTCCCACCAATGTAACCATGCAGAATATGCTACTGGTAAGCAATCCCGTGTCTGAGGAAGCACATACTGGCTCATATATTCCGTCAGCAGATGCTGAATTCTCGTAAGCTGCTCGTTCTTGTGAGAATGTCAATATATGAAGCTCAAGCCATGACAGGGTCAATAGACAAACTTCGCCTTGAGAGTGCTTCGTATAAAAGTCGGCACTCCGCCTATGGCGATCCCACTGGATGCATGCCAGGCACACGTGTTAATGTCCTTGAAAGATTGGAAGCCTGGGCTTCTGACGAGCAGGGTGTCAAGGTGTATTGGCTGATGGGGATGGCCGGCACTGGGAAGTCGACGATTGCACAGTCGCTGTGTGAGCTCTTGGACAAACGGCAGATGCTCGGGGCCAGTTTCTTTTGTTCTCGGGCCTCAGAAGGAGCCAGTAATCCGCGTCTCATCATCCCGAGTGTTGCATACAGCCTCGTCAAGACTTCGCCTACTCTCAAAGTGGAGGTTGCGAAAGTCCTCAAAAAGGACCCCGACCTAGTCGAGTCGAACGACTTCAAGGGGCAGTTCCAAAAGCTCATTAGTGGCCCGTTACAGACCGTTGTTGGTGGCCAGGCCAATGTTTATAAGACTGTCGTTATCGATGCTCTCGACGAATGCACAAACCCTCATTTCGTCTTCCGCCTCATTCAGCTCATTCTCAGTGCCGCATCGGGCCTCCCCCTCAAGTTCTTCCTTACCAGCAGAGCTGACCACCTCATTCCCTCCGCCTTTAATTCCTCGCAGGGTTCCCATGATACCTTCTTGCTTCACGAGATCGAGAGAGATATAGTGGAGAGCGACATTCGATTGTATATGAAGGAATCGTTAGCTGAGATAAAGAGGATCTGGGATCCTATCGGCAAGGACGGATGGCCTCCAGAAAGCGAACTGTCTCAAATCGTCAAGGATTCTGGGAAACTTTTCGTCTACGCATCTACGGGCCAGCGCTATATTCGAGAGGGCGGACGCAACTACAAACAACGGCTCACGCTGTTGGCAATGCGGGTATGGAGACGGGAACAGACTTCAGTCATTGACGGGCTCTATGGACATATTCTTACCTGTGCCTGTGATGGTCGGGAAGAGGAAGAATTGTCACGCATGGAAACCCTTCTCTCGTTTGTTATATTTCTCCGGCGTCCGCTATCTATGAACGCCCTTTCTGTACTGTCGGGTATATCAGATCCCGTCACCTATTTATCGCATTTCAACTCCGTCATTCACACCCCCACTGAAAAAAACGCCGCTGTCTCTCCTTTTCATGCGTCTTTCCCCGCCTTCCTCATAAACCCCAAACGGTGTCCACCAAACCAGTTCTCCCCTTTCACTCCTCTTCACCCGGCCAGCGCCCATGCAGACCTTGCACTCAAATGCTTGGAGCTCATGAACAGGTCACTTAGATATAACATCTGTGATACCCCTGAAGAGTTGACTGTCTCACACATGGACAGAAGGAACCCACCTGAGAATGCCAGCAAAATTTCCGAGGCTCTCAAATACGCATGCGTCTACTGGGCCGTGCATTTGAGTGAGGTCCGAGACTCAAGCCAGCCAGCTCTTATCAGTGCTCTACGCATCTTCCTGGAAACCCACCTCTTGCACTGGATGGAGTGTTTAAGTGTGGTCGGGCGACTGAAATCAGGAGTCTATTCGCTTCTCAGTGCAAGTGGCGCTATCTCGGTAAGTGTTAATAGGAGAAAGTCAGTTTCATGTGCTAACGCCATGGCAGGGCATCCATATTACAGGTGTTGAAGATTTACAACCACTTGTTGATGAGGCCCGTCAATCCTTGCAGCTGAGTTTCGAGTGTATTGAGCAGCATTGCTTCGAGGTTTACCAATCTACATTCACCTGGATTCCCAAGAATTCGTTGATGCGTCGAATCTATGGTGCGCAGGTGAAGCAGACGGCGAGGATCACACTAGGTGTACCTGACTCATGGGGACCGATGGTGCTTTGCATCAAAGGGGGTTCAGTGGTTAATTCCATCGCATTCTCCAATGACAGTAGACAAATTGTCTCCGGATTGGACGACGGCATGGTCAGGGTGTGGAATGCGACGACAGGCGAGTTGGAAGCCGAGCTGGAAGGCCACACGCGTCGGGTGAGATCTGTCGCTTTTTCGTGTGATGGCACGCGGGTTGTTTCAGGATCGGACGATAGGACAGTCGGGATTTGGAATGCAACGACGGGCTGGTTGTCAGCCAGGCTGGAGGGCCACATGGGTTCGGTGGCATCTGTCGCTTTCTCGCCCAACGGCATGTGGGTTGCCTCCGGATCAGATGATGAGACGGTCAGAGTTTGGAATGCGATGACGGGTGGTTTGGAAGCCACGCTGGAGGGCCACACGCATTCTGTAGCATCTGTCGCTTTTTCGCCCAACAGCACACGGGTTGCCTCCGGATCATATGATCAGACAGTCAGGATTTGGAACACGGTGACGGGTAGGTTGGAGGCTAAGCTGGAGGGCCACACACATTGGATTACATCTGTCGCTTTTTCGCCCGACAGCATGCGGGTTGCCTCCGGATCATACGATCAGACAGTCAGGATTTGGAATGCGACAACGGGTGGGTTGGAAGCCAAGCTGGAGAGCCACACACATTGGGTGACATCTGTCGCTTTCTCCCCCGACAGCATGCGGGTTGCCTCCGGATCGTATGATCAGACAGTCAGGATTTGGAATGCGATGACGGGTGGGTTGGAAGCTAAGCTAGAGGGCCATACACATTGGGTGACATCTGTTGCTTTTTCACCCGACGGCATGTGGGTTGCCTCCGGATCAGACGATGAGACGGTCAGAGTTCGGAATGCGACGACGGGTGGGTTGGAAGCCAAGCTGAAGGGCCACACACATTGGGTGACATCTCTAGCTTTTTCGCCTGATAGCATGCGGGTTGCCTCTGGCTCATTTGATTGCACAGTCGGGATTTGGGATGTGATGACGGGTGGGTTGGAAGCCAAGCTGGAGGGCCACATGGGTTCGGTGACATCTGTCGCTTTTTCGCCCGACAGCATGCGGGTTGCCTCTGGATCGTATGATCAGACAGTCAGGATTTGGGCTGTGACGACGGGTAGGTTGGAAGCCAAGCTGGAGGGCCACACGGGTTCGGTGACATCTGTTGCTTTTTCGCCCGACGGCACACGGGTTGCCTCTGGATCGTATGATCAGACACTCAAGATTTGGAATGCGATGACAGGTCGGTTGGTAGCCAAGCTGGAAGGCCACACAAATTGGGTAATGTCTGTCGCTTTTTCGCCCGACAGCATGCGGGTTGCCTCTGGATCACTTGATTGGACAGTCAGGATTTGGAATGTGACGACGGGTGGGTTGGAAGCCAAGCTGGAGGGCCACACACATTGGGTGGCATCTGTCGCCTTTTCGCCCGACAGCACGCGGGTTGCCTCCGGATCATATGATCAGACAGTCAGGATTTGGAATGCGATGACGGGCGGGTTGGAAGCCAAGCTGGAGGGCTACGAGGGTTCGGTGACATCTGTTTCTTTTTCGCATGATGGCATGCAGGTTGTCTCATTGCGGCTTGGCCGTGGTAGAGTCTGGAACTTGACTACAGATGGAGCCCACGTTCTGACCGATGATTCACACAACATTAAACTCCGGTCTCATCCCTTTTCCCTTTCCTTGTCTGATGATGGCCACTGGGTGGTGGGCGCACATCTTCACTGCTGGATTCCCCCTTCTTATCGGGGTATCAGTTCATGTGCGTTTTCTGCCGACAAAGCCTGTTTTGGATATGCATCTGGCTCTATAGTTATTCTGACAGGATTCATGAGGCCCACGCAATCTGCATTGTCTTCGACACCATCATTCTTGGGTTACAATGGTGCTTCTACTGATGCAAGCAAAGGGATGAATGGGAATAGACCGGGGGATTTTGCACTTGTTCAGACGTCAAACGAGAACCTCTTGGAGACACTCTCAGATATTTTGCTTAATAAACGGAAGCGAGACGCTCTCCTTGGACTGAAGGATGAATGCGCACAACTGGTGATAGACTTTTTAGACTCGGTGAGCATCTCGCCATTCGTCTGATTGATTTCTCCTGATCAACCTAATCTTGCTTCACAGGCTCTCATTCAGTCAAATATCTCAATACCCTGGCTTCGAAAGCATATGGTGATTGTGCTTTACAAGCTCTGCAAGGCCACGAAATTATATCCTCGGTGCTACGTCCTTCAAGGTATAGATATCGGCACATGTGAGGACGGTGGAGGGTTCAGCGATGTTTATCGAGGACGCAAAGACGAACAAATCCTCTGTCTGAAGATCGTACGTACGAACCAGAGCTCGGATACAGATGCCATGTTGAGGGTATATCCCCTATTCCCTATTCACTAAGTTTCTTATGCTCATTCATGTTACCAATAGGCTTGTGCCAAAGAAGCAATCCTGTGGCGCCAATTGGATCATTCCAACGTAGTCCCCTTCTATGGTGCTTATTACCTCGATGAAACACGCAAACGTGTTTGTCTAGTGTCTCCTTGGATGAGCAATGGCAATATCGTTGTATATCTTAAAAAGAACCCCGGTACACCACGTGAGCCACTTGTCAGTGCCCTAACTCTCTCGCACTCTCAGAGTTACTCAATTTGATCCTAAGATCTACGACATTGCCCTTGGTCTTGAATATCTCCACGAAGAGAGCCTGGTTCATGGTGACCTCAAAGGGGTATTGTATACCCTTGATCCAACTTGAATCCATTGCTGACTCGGTGCACAGATGAACATTCTCGTGAATGATTTCGGAAGGGCCTGCATCACTGATTTCGGGCTGTCTTTTCTCCGAACTGACAGAACATTAGCCTACACAATTGGAGCTACTACTGTTCAGGGCTGTTCGTATCGTTGGGCTGCTCCTGAACTAGTTGAAGAGGACAGTCCCTGCTTGACCCCCGCGAGCGATATATGGGCCTTCGGATGTATCTGTTTGGAGGTAGGTATGAGTAAATTGTCCCACTGATACGCCGATTAAACTTTGAACAACAGGTACTGACTGGGCTGCTCCCGTTCCATGAATGCCGCGGAGACCCACAAATCATTCGGAAGTTATCCCGGGGCCAGTTACCGTGTGGGTCGGAACCAGCAGACGCTCTAGCAGGGATCAGTGACTACATGTCCGAACTTATGAATCAATGTTGGAAGGTGAACGCTGGTGATCGCCCGTCATGCCATGAAATTGTACAAGCACTGGAATCGAAAGGGATAACACGGGAAGCTATGGACGAAGCTCAGGATGACACGGTACACCACCGGCGGCGTTTTCAGGCAGCTATGGGGAAGAACATCGACACGTCGGTTGAGCTGACCAAGGTTGAAGAAATTTTCGATGGAGTATGTTGTTTCCTTCAGTTCGTCATACTCTCAAGGGTTGACCAATTTTGGCAGCTTGGATGTCCCGGTAACTAGTAATCACCATTGGAGTTTGGCCGTTCGAGGTCGAGCCAAGGCCATCTCATTTTCTAAACAAATTGTGGAGCAGCCACTCGGCTGCCTTAGGAACCGGTGTATCGACGCGCTTCGATTGTGTTTTAGCCACGGTGGCTTGACAAATCATATGTATAGATTTTCTCTTGATATTCGACGACGCTTCACAGCCTTTATGGCGCTTTTCGCAGGATAAACTGCGCCATGCCTTGACCAGTCTGTATTGACCTTTTCCTTGGGATATAAAGTCTTGTACTTCTTGTAGTATAGATATAGAATTTCCCGCTATTCGCTGTCCTATTATCATAAGCCTTCAACCTAAATCTCTCATTGACTACGACGCTTGTCCCCTCTGAACGCGCACAATTCCCCCCCACAAAATGAGCGGTATTACATTACTTGTCTTAAAACATGACCATCATCTACGTTCCGAATTCAAGTCCAAGCTGAATATATGAACATGGTGAAAAAGTAGGAAAGCAAGAATGTCTCGTACTTGCAACAATGAGCAGTCACGACCATGGATCAACAACCGCCACAAACTCTTACGCCCTCAAAAAAAAACTTGGCATCTGACGACAGCGCTCCCGCCAACGGACTCGGCTTTTGCGGTTGCGACGCTTGTACCTTGAGTCCCGACGAACTCGGGGTAGCTGCAACCGTCGACGATATAGACGGCCCAGACAGAGCCACACCTTCCCCATACAACCCCAACGCACCATCGCTCTTCACCGACGTCAAATCCACCAGTAGCGGCCCACCCACATTAACAGCTGTACCACTCGAACTCGTAGATCCAGCAGAACCGGACTAATCCATTTCATACGGAGCAGAAACCTGCGAATACACATACCCTGGCACCGTATTCGTCCCACTCCCCATGGAAGCAGTAGAAGGCGCAACAGATCTCTGCAAATACGCACTGGATTTCTTCGTCGAGAATTTCTCACATACCTTCGAGCCCGAACTGGGAGGGATACTCGGTGCCGTAAAGCCAAACTCGCCCTACTAGCCCCCGTTCCTTCTATACCCGAATTCTTGTTTGATACTGAGTAGGTAATGTTGGCACTACTGGGGGAGGCGCCGATCTGAGACTCATTAGTCCAAACTTGGACGTTCTCGCGCTACTCCCGGACGTAGAATACATAGATGCCGAGGTGTCCGTTCCGGTACTCTTCGTGGTATTGCTTCGCGTCGAGGGGAGCTTCGTATTTGGATTCAAGGTGCGGGAGATTGAGCGAAAGTAGTTTGGGTCGGAGTGGTAGTCGTAGAACCTTGTTCTGTGCCGGATGATACAGATCTAGTTGTCACGGGCGTAGGGCTTGTCGATGGCTAGGCGTCATAGGCACCAGTATAGCAACTATGCGAGGTGTATCAATGTATTCGTATGATCATATAGCCTTGCCTCCAGCAGTAGGTAGTGTTGACGTTGATGATCGAATTTGGTCAAGACTCGCAGCAGTAGGCGAGCCACAGGGAGCCAAAGCTGTTTTTCTAACATTAGGATTGGGTATAGATGTCGAGGTCGAAGTCTGTTCAGGTGGAGGTGCGGCTTGAGCAATACACATAGTAACAGGTACCGACGAGGTCGTCAATGAACTGGCGTCAGACTTGATCCTAGAATTCGAGTTTTCGGGACCCATAACATCTCTAACGACTCTCCCTAACTCTCCACCCACTTCATCGCTCACCTGTCTCACATACTCAGCAAACGGGTTAACGAAATCACTTCCCTCCCCAGGTGGAGGCCAGACACCCTCCTCTCGGAAAATCGATCCAGACCCGGAGGCGCGTGCGCGGAAGAGTGAAGGTGCGGGTGAATGTGAAGAATGGGTATATGCACTTGGACCTGGACCGGAGTGAGTAATCGGTGTGAACAGTTGTGAAGGTGACAAGGATGGGTTCTTGGATGGATTATACGCCGTAGATGAATCCGGTTGATAAACACCAGGTCCAGTATCAAATCCCGAACTCATACCACTCGGAATCCGACTATGCCCTTCTGATCCTAAGTCCCTATACATCGGCATACTAACTCCCCCAGCACCCCATCCAAACGGGACATCATCGAAATCTTCATCCTCCAATAACCCTTCCGTTCTTTCCTACCTTTGCTACTACGCAAAGCGATTTCGTGCCATAATTTCCGGAGACGGTTACGCCTGAACGCAAAGATGACACTGAGGATAATGAGGGGGATGGCGGCGCCCATAGGGGCCATCCCTGCGACGATTCCGACGCGATTCTGAGGATTGGGCTGAGAAATTGCAGTGAAGAGGGACGTTGGGGGGACCAAGATGGACTATTCATAGATTAGGTTCGTGAGGCGGCCGTGGTTAATATTAGTTAGACTCTTTACGAGTAGTGTTGGGAGAAGGGGAGACATACAGTTGATACGGATCCGTTGCCTAGTGTTGTGACGATTGTTGCGAATGAAGTTGTGAATGTGTGGTTTGGGGTCGATGGGCTGGATGGAGGTGGGGTTGGTGTGCTGCCGGGTGATAGCGGTGGAGGCGCACTTGAGAAGATAGCCTCAGAGGTGGAAGAGGATTGAGAGGGTGTTGCACTGGAGGAGGATGAAAGAGGTTGAGATCTGGAGTGCTGGAAGGTGGTGCTGAGGAAGAGGATGGGGGCGGCCAGGAGGAAGAACTAAGGATAAGCCTGATGGTGTGCTCATGCTGGGTTGGTTTTCACTTTGATAGGTTTTTGTGTAGTAGGATTTTGGGGATGTGCTCCGATGAGGATGGTGTGTTTGGCGTTGAGCTCGGTGTTGAGTCCGAAGTCGAGCTCGGTGGAAGACTGGCCTGCGGGACGCACAAGTCAATTCATGGTCCAACCGCCTAACGCTGCATATAACTCACAGGAACTGTTATACTGGTATCATCTTCAGTCACTAAGCCACCAGGTTTGTGTTGACGCGGTAGAATAGACATGGTGGCGGAAAGAAGGAAAAGGAATCGAAATGCGGAGATATATTCTCTCAGGCTCCAGAATGAATGAAGGAACTTACAGGAAAGCGATGCATGTTAACGAGGCTCTATCTTCAACCTCGATTGAGGGTATCATACAGTGGTTGATTAATAATCCCTTCGGGAATCCAAAGGTCCTATCTCTAACTCTATGTAAGAACAAGGACGAGAATTTCGTAATCGGAAGATGTCGTTTACATTCCAACGCGCTTAGATATAAGGGGGCCCAAGTGCTGTCAAACACACGAGTCAGTCGGGGATTGAATAAGTCTAAACGCATAGAGGAGCGCACCCTTTCTGAAGACACCGAGCGTAAACTCGACGACTAGTAGAAGCACACCACCTCCAGGTGCGAGTCGGAGCACCTTGGGAACGAAGCCTTTATAGAGAGCACCAACACCCTCCTCACGCATAATAGTCACGAGGGCGGGGTACGTCCAGTTATATTTAGGCTTGACACCTGGAACACGCTCGGCTCCTTGTATACGAGACTTCACGACCTGTTGAAATGCGTCAATTTCATTTCACTTCACCATTAGCGAAAATGCCTACATCAAACCTATGCACTCGTTTCAGGCAGGTGAAGACAGGACAGAGGAGACTATGCTTACGGGGTATTGAGCACAGTACCGAAAAGACCACCAATGGTTCCGGAGATGAAGTTATTCAAGAGCTGTTCTTTTCCGGTCTGCGGGAGCGATTATAAATGTCAAAAGTGACGTCAAGCATTAAAGAGGTACATACCTCTGCCTTTGGCAGGTACTTCTTGACAGTGAAAATGGTACCAAAATAACCACCGTTCCAGTAAAAGTGACTGTGAAAAAGTCACGCTCCTGGGCTAGCCAAAGAGCATTTGTACGCACCGCCAGAATGTAGACTCCATGCCTGCATAGAGCCCGAGGAGACCTTCCTTGGCCACGACCTGCTTCACTACATCCATGGGACCCTTGTATGTACTCGACTTGTCCTGAAGCCTTGTGAACATATGAGCATGTCAGCAAACGCGTCGCTTAATTTAGGACTCACTTGATCTTGACAAGCTCGAACGGTACCACGACGAAACTTTCCTGAATTAGTGTCAGATCACCTCATGCATGACCTTTGAATAGACATACCGTCGCTCCAGCGCTGCAACCAGTCAATATTGACAGCTGCTGTGTCATCTTGGCTTCACCAGACCACCCCATGTATGTTTTTCCCCAGAAATCATTGGCAGCACTTCGTCCTGTTAGAAAAACGAGGCACAGGAAGGATCAAGCGAACGTACAATTTGACAGCACGCTTAGGAGCCTCCAACAAGAGCGGGGGAACCAGGCCTTGACAATTACATCAGTGGAAATAGACGGATTTATTCTGGAGCCGTTGGTAATTACCCCGATAAAGCCGACCGACACTGATGAACCATAATTTTTGTTAGAACATTGGAAGGGGATGAATCGTTGTGGAACGCACCCTTCTTCCTTGACAATCGAGGAGAATGTCCCAACAAAGCCCTTGGACTTGCCAGTGGCCAGCTGCATACGTGTTTTGACCTGGCATACATCCGGGTGATCATATTCGTCAGAGGCTCGGGATACGTTTAACTAATAGTGCATACGACATCTAAGGACAAGGACTAGTTGGCCAAGAGAAAGAGAGTATCGATACTAGGACTCACCAAGAGGATAGAACGTCAAGATTTCCGAGATACCAGCAATAGCACCAGCCGCAAAGTTGGCGATGAAGGGAAGAGCTAACTCGGGTTAATCAGACAATGTATAACTCCCCAGATGAAGATTGTTAATGCTTACGCTTGGGTTTGTGTTCTGTCTTTTGTTCCGCTGCCATTTCGAGTGGGTGTCGGGTATCGAGAGGGCTGGAGGTGGTATGAGAATGGGATAGAGGTGTGTGAGGAAACAACAGGCACCACTGCAGAGTTTAGATTCATGTTCCGGCGCGGATTTATCGGTAGTCACACGAGGTGACGCGATCAGCTGCTCACGTGACCTACTGGATGGGTGACGCTTGCGGCATCAATGTCGATTGGATGCACGATGGTCTACATCCACTCCTGGCAAGAGTTCCAGGACGCAGCGGAGGCCCTCTATGCAAAGTCTCCCAACAAGGTCAGCTCTATTCTCTCCCTCAGTCTCCAGAACTCATACCACTTCTTGCCAGGCACGTTATGTCGTAAAATGGAAATCCTCAGAGGGGAAACTCGTTTTGAAAATCACTGATGATACCACCGTGCGTTCTTCGTTCGTCTTTCATGGCACTTCGTGCTCACTCCATTCACTCCAGTGCATTAAATTTAAAACTTTCTCTTCGATCTTTCTCAATCGGTTTGAGGCCTTGAACCTCTCGCTCATTGAGAAAATGCAAAACCGACGCAAAGAAGAGCAGCCAAAGTCAATACCCGAACAAGTCGTGCCCGCAGTAGAAAACGCACCCGAGGCACCGATACCATCCGCCGCCATTCAGTCCGCTTCTGTTGCTTCAGGGGTAAAAAAGAAAAAGCCAAAGAAAAAGAAATAGATCAGGTAGACTATCGCGACTACGGCTCCACTGTTTTTCTGTCACATTGTAATGATCATGGTAAGGCTATTGATTTCTTCTGAAATATTCAGCCTGACGGCATTCACCCTCCCTAGTTGTATCTACTATAGTACTCGCAATTCGTTTTCTTCCGCTATGTATAATCGTTCACACTCAATTCGCATATGCCAAAACGGGCATAGCAAGCTTAGGCGACGACAAACCAAAATCGATATCACAAATTTGCCACAAAACCAGAGAAACTCCAACGGGATAACGAAGCATCCACTGACCTCAAGCGATACTCGTCTTCATCCTCATATCAAAACTTTCGCCTCCGTATCATCGTCAACCTCTGCCTTCAAGCCTCAATATCAGGCTTCAAAAGATTACGGCTGTTTCTGATTAACGCCTGAATAGCTACGGTCACTTCTCTGAACACCAAGTGAATTCGCGCTGTCCTGTCCCCTTGACCCCCGGGTTGCCGACTCGCGGCTCGTTCTGCTCTTGCTCCACCTTCGATCTATCTTTAGTGCCAACGTCAGAACTACTAATCGACGAAGATTCCTTGTTTTTTCCCAAGTGGCCGACCAGGCGCGCTCGCGTCCCGCCAAGGTTTCGCTAAGTCGCTCGCTCGTTTCTGGTATACGTGTCATAGAAGACCTGCGTGAAGAAGAGCCACCAGCTGACACAATCGTGCCGTTGTCAAGACACATAAGAGGGACCACATTCTCCATTCCTAGTACCGATGCCTTCATATCCGAACGAAATAGTCGCTTCCCTAGTATATCCCAAAGAAACCAACCCTCGAAAGATAGGATGAACTCCAGACCGCCTCAAGATCCATGGCTTTCTTGCATCTATCAACCGTGTCGTCCCCGAAAGTACATGAAGTTGGTAGTCGGCGACCGGAAGGAAGAGAACCACGTCGATGGAGGGTTAGTGCATGTCCCTAATCAGATTGGTATGCGCCTGATGCTAGCCTTCGTATGCTTCGAAGCGCGAGATAGAACTTGTAATATCATAGCCCGAACCTGTTGAAAGGTCCCGTAAAGCCCGGGTACACAACATCCGTGGCAACCCTGGTAGGCGAGACCGGGGTTGGGATAGAGATAGGCGCGGAAACTTGGTAAACGCTGGCAAGCTTATCTAAGACCCACCTTCACCAGTTTTATTTGCAGGAGATCGTGATGCATGTTGAATTGGGCTCATCTATTAATACATCGGTGCCTCCGGCAGCCATGTTTAGAAACATAGAAGGCCTCCAACTAGAAGTCCAATTCTCGGAAGCGGGAACGGGGTCCGAAGAGATGCGTGTACATGGCCCATTACTCAAAAAGTGTTGATGCGTTTAATGCGTTATACAATAAGACACACATGAACCCAAATGTCCCGAGACACTCATCACTGCGTTTAAAATCCTGGGTTTCATTCTGCGAACCCCACTGTCGAAGTTCAGTAGTATTCAGGCTAGGATCACGACTTACTGCTGCCGCCGCTACCTGGCGCAGTCAGTCGCCTCTCTACGGCTATCCATAGAGTAGTACGCCCCTCCGAGGCGAGGTCGAGCTGGAGTCAATGGCATAAGCTGATAAATGCTGCAAGTACTACTTTAGAACCCAAGCCGCAAAATGCATTTTCAATTGTGGATAGAAGCATAACGTGTCATACAAAGGCCGGAACTGTCATCACAAACAGATATCATTATATATACAAGAGGAAGAAAGATGGCCAAATGATTCATCGATGCCGACTTCAAATTTTGTGCCCTATCCTCGTAGGACCACTATCCTGGGAGGGAGTGTGCTGAATTTGTTGAGATAGGGGACTGGACCACACATAGGAGAACACCTACTTGTTTATACTCCTGGCCTTGGTCGGTGAAAGTCTGAGTCCTAGTTTCGTACCTCAAGTCAATGACATGGTTGCGCTAAATTCGGGTCAGCTATCCCGGAACGAACAAAAATGGAAAGAAAACAGCTGACAGAAGAACGCTACAGAAAGAGAGAATTGAGTAACAGTGTGTACATTAGGAATACGAGGTCATACCGCGCGACTGGCTGATGCACTCCCAAATTCGATATCAGACAGGTGGACACTATTCGTGGATAAGCTGCCCGCTTCTCGGATGGCTTGACGGCTATTGAGAGTCGCGAGCAGACTATTGGCATAGACTATATAGACCTTTGTAAGCTTCAAGAATGCTACGAGAACAAAAAAAGGTGTTTACGCTTTCCGATGACAAAGTCGATGCCAAGGTACCATAGGGTATCCGTTGATATTGAGAACTTGAAGTGAGGGCTATAAGCAGATAAATAAATTAGGTGCACGGAGATGGCTCACAGCTATCACTTCCGCGACCGCTACTACTCTGCATCAGGATATAATCAGGACCAAGCTAAGAAGCATGCAGATGAAGCGGCTCACGATGTCAGCAGGCAGCGATTAATGGCATAGATGATAAGCTTGGAGACAATCGTATTGGTACTTGGGACCAGGTTAGTAACAGATTTCCGACAGCACACGGAGAGCAAGATTTACTTCTTAAACCCAGTTTTACTTCCATGAAGAAAGTAACAAAGTGCAGCGGCGATGAAAATGTCCGATAGGACAGCAGTTATCGCGAAGGGAGTGGCAGCGATTAACTATGCAGTAACTTAGCTGGGCACATGGAACTCAGCAAAGCGCGGGACATACTGCCATTTCGGGAAGTCGTGCGAGCTCCTTTTTGATAAACCTGGCAGGATGTCAGTGAAGATCCTGTAAGGTATAGGACTTTATAATTACAAGAAAACCACGGTTTCTGGAGTGATAAATGTGATTAGCACAATACTTTAAGATCCCAAAGCAACGCACCAATCCCAAATGCGAAATGCGCAATGACGGTGAGTCCCTGTTATTGCGGAGGAGCCGCTGAGTGTATCACACGGGTCGAAAGCCTGGAGAACTCACGATGACAGTAGTGACAATCCACCTCAGCTTCGGCCAGCAAACTTGAATAATGTTGGCGCCCGGAGACCACATATTTTGGGTGCAGAAAATGCTTACGGGAGTGAATTTTCCTCGTGAAGTAACTACAAACCCGATAAGCATCTCATGGGGCCAAAGATAGATTTCATACCATTGGACAATGCATGCGATGAGGACCTATGAAAGTCACGATTAAGAGCTGAGTCCAGGGAGAAATAATCATGCTCACGTTCAGGAGAACGGAAATCTAAGCAACCATGAAGTTCGGCGTTGGTTTAAAATTCGAGAAAAGCAGAATATGGATCAGGAACGCACGAATAGGGACCTAAGAAATGTACACTTAGAACGGGGTAAGCCTTCGTATCGAGAGAACTCACCAGTGACCAACTCCGAGAGCCACAGGGTTGTTATAGTTCGTGACCTTGACAATGGTTGTCTAAGGATGGCTACACGGCGCGGAAGTAACGCTGAACGCACCAGGTAATAATAAATGCAATACGCAACTGGATCGAGTGAGTGTCTCATCGTCTATCATGTAACTTAGCTGATCCATACCAATAGTAATATGAAGCGAATCCAGCACCCTGATTCCACAATAGGCATCAAATGCAGGCTGTTCAGTAGAAATCCACCTATCCCTGCCAAGATAACGTTCTAATTAGAAAGGAGGAACGGGGGTGTCCACCCTTTCTAATTAGAGGCCTTTGATGTGAAATTCGTATACAACGCTTATACAAGGCTTAACAATGGGAAAATATACTTATGGTTCTCACTGCCTCCGGCTATCGGTAATCACTGCCGATGACGACGCCCACCCGCGTGATCGCTGTTGCCCGATCCTCCCCGACCTCTAGTTGACCCCGCCTAGTGTCGGACCCTTTTCGGGTTTCCCGCCCACTGCCTGCTCCCGCCCTCAAATTTCATGTGACTGATTAAAAGATAAGAAAATTCACCAAATCTCGGCTCTCTTCGGCAACAGAAACATCCGACCAAGATCAGGATGACATTGATCTCGCTCTTTGCCGCCCGATCTCTTCCCCTTGTGCCGCCTCGCTGTCGCTCCAGGCCGCCAGTCGCCAGTGCCCGCCCCCGACTCCCTCCTCCCATCAGATTTCACATGATTGATTAAGAGATAAGAAATCCTCCATCAATCATCGGCTCTCCCCGGCATTCGGCAACATCTGGAGGCACAGCAGGATGACGTACTCCCTTTTCTTCGTAGGGGTGGCCACATCGATCAACAAAGGTCGCGTCGTACGACGCGTTCCTCGCATGATCACATGGATGGATGCCCAGTTAATGTACCACCTACCCAATTACATAGGCACTGGACTTACGTGCTTTTTGCACAACTGCAGGTTCAATAACATGAAGAGTTGCTACGTAGATATGGGCGTCATGTAAATAACTGGCTAGTCAACAGAACAAGAGTGTTCATACTGAACAAGGTTTGATAAAACCTGAAGCTTTTTGTCTAACTCCTGTATCCGTAGCTCCTCCTGTTCCTCCAATATGCCATGTTCATCTATAACTGCATTGCTCTCAACCTCAGTATTAGTTTGATCACCAATCCCGACATCTACCATTACTCCTACGTGCCTCGATCGATCAATGCTAGTGCCAGGGTCAAGGTTCCCGGTAAAACCTGGATTCAGGGCCAGTTTGCGGAATCTTTGCATGTGAAGGTCATTGAAGCGGGTGCGTTCGAGACGCAGTTGTTTGATCTGATAAGCAATCAAAGGATCCACCTCAACAACCTCAAGTTCCTTTGAGCGCAAAAATCGCTCCTCATCCACCAAGTATGTGACTACTCGTCGTATCTCCACGTTGAGTCGAGTAATCTCTTCGCGAGCACGAATAATCTTGAAGTACTGGTCCATGAGTGAGCGTGCACGGGGTTGGGCCCATGGGCGTTTGGTAATGTCCTCTCGACAGTCACGTAGGAGACTGAAGTCAGTGAGGAACCCATAGTTAACAACCTTGTCCCAGTTCAATGTCTCACGTGGTGGATTCATCTCCCTTGCAGCAGCGTTATAGCGGTCAATAGCATTTCGAATGGCTTGTGAGCACTGGCGGAGAGCACCACCAATGTGCTTGCGGAGTTTATACCCTATGCCATACAAGCTCTGTGAATCAGGATAGATACCCTAACTGACGTACTCACCGGTTTGGGCCATGTTCATTTTCGTGAGCTCAAAAAGACGTGAGACAACGAGGGACTCCAACTCATCCAAACATCGTTGATAACGGCGATGGTTGGCTAGAGTTGCGGCCCTCTCCCATTCCATTGAGCCTGGCTTCCATCGCCCACCTGGTGCGATACCTAGGACATTTTCAAGGTCTTGTAGCTTTGCGAGTGTGTTGGTGTACTGTTCCCGAGCATGCATAAGCTGGAGCCCACGGCGTTGGTTTTGACGTGACTGCTTTGGGTCTAATTGCTGAGATGGATATTCAATGAACTCGGATTGACATTTTTTGATGTTCTCCCTTGGATATACATGTTAGCATAGAGGACAGTAGAACAAAGAATGACGTACTCGCATATGTTGAGTTTGACAAGAGTTTGATAGTAGTCGATGTGAAACGTTTCGTCCTCAGGTTCTTTTGACAGTCCAGTCAGGTAGTCCCTCTCTTCCTTGAGCCAGTGGTGAAAGACATCGGTGCTTTCAATTTTTTGCTCACGCATCCCCTCCTTGAGATCTGCTTCCCCTCGGATAATCTGAAGAGCCTGCTTGTAATTGTTCACCAAAAATTCACCTAAAAACCAGTATGAGTATGTAGTATGGAAACAATGTTCAATGAACTCACTGAGATTTTGTGACGTCTCCATTGAGTCCATGTGTTTCATGAACTCAACTATCTTCTGCCGCCGGTGGAAGACACTCGCATACCTCACAGATGAAGCTAGCGCATTTGATTTCGAAAAGAACCTCTCGCATCCTTCGAGGTCTTCCAACCCAATCCCTTCAACATACGTTGTCAAATGCGAGAGTTGACAAAGTCGGTTGTGGGCGTGGCCATGAAACGCACCAACCAGTGATTGGTAACGCAGTTTATGGGCCCGTTCTCCCAACCCACTCTGAGCAAGTGTCGCACCAAATCTGCATCCAATATCATACCCCCCTCCAATTCCTGATCCAAAAGCGTCGAGCAGTGCCTCAACAACCGCTAGTGGATACTTGGCCCTGTCCAATTTTGTCAGAGCTTAAAAAGGACATGTATCAGTGAAGGGACTCACAGCTCACCACTCTGAACCATATCAGCGACAACTAACACAAACCCATGCCGGCAGAGCACCAAAAATATCCCAGTCTCATCGAACACACCCCACATACGAGCGGTGACCTCATTCACCATGTTAGTCCATCTAGATGCACATGGGTTGTCGGTGTCGATATTGCCTTCTCGAATAGCATCCATAACTCGATCTTTGGCCCACCGATCAACTGTCTCTCTATCAAGGTAATAGTCGCCAGGGACCTTGCGGGTGTCGAGAGTCTCTCTGACAACAGTCGTAGTTCGCCCAGTCTCATCGTTTGCATCTTGATATACATCTTTGCGGATAACACGCTTCAACGAGTCATTGCCGTCCATGGTCACCAACATTTCATATATCAAAGCCTCCTCACCATCAAGC